>PVJC01000276.1:116794-139595 GCA_004026665.1 Murina feae | reverse complement strand
CATGCTATTTTGTCCCTCTATTTGGAAAACAATTTTAAATCAAGAAATCCAGCGTTGTCTAAAAAGCAGTAAATCACGAACTGTCAACATAATCAACAATAAAAAATTACTGCGGTTAGAATTACTGTTAGCATTAACATTTATTGACTATCTTCTATGAACCAGTCATTGTGTTAAGCAGTTTACTTTCTCTAATCCTTGGAGGTAGGCACTGGAGCAGTGGTTCTCAACCTTCTGGCCCTTTAAATAACAGTTCCTCATGTGGTGGCCCAACTATAAAATTATTTTCGTTGCTACTTCATAACTGTTGCTACTGTTATGAATCGTAATGTAAACATCTGATATGCAGGATGGTCTTAGGGGACCCCTGTGAAAGGGTCGTTCGACCCCCAAAGGGGTTGAGACTCATGGGTTGAGAACTGCTGCACTGGAGTATTCCATTTTGTAGGACACTCAGGGTTGAGAGAAACAAGTACTACCTTTTAGACCAGGGGTGGGGATACGTTTTTCTGCCAAGGGCCATTTGGATATATATAACATCATTTGCTCAATATAATTCACTTAAGATAAATTTATGTTGCTATGAAAAAAGCTCCTACCCTAACTGGTTTGGTTCAGTGGAGAGAGCGTCAGCCTGCGGACTGAAGGGTCCCAGGTTCAATTCCAGTCAAGGGCATGTACCTTGGCTGCAGGCACATCCCCAGTGGGGGGTGTGCAGGAGGCAGCTAATCGATGTTTCTCATTGATGTTTCTAACTCTCTATTCCTCTCCCTTCCTCTCTGTAAAAAATCAATAAAATATATGTTTTAAAAAAAGCTCCTAGATTTATTGAATTTTGAGTCATTCCCTACCCCTGTCTTAGAAGGTGAATTTGGCAATTGGTATCATCATGATTGAGAGCAGACTCTGGGCCCAGGAGGCCTGGTTCGAATCCTAGCTTTACCACTTACGCACAGTAGGGTCTGGGTTGTGATTGTTCACCTCCTGTGTCTCTGTTTCGTCATCTGTAAATGGTGATAATGATGATTCCTACCTAACAAGGTTGTTGTAAAATTGAGGTGCAATATTTGTACGGTGCTTAGAGAAAACCTCGCGTATCTATGTCATAAAAGGCCTGTGGTCGTGACATTGTAATGGCAGAACGACCAAACAACTGGTCACCAGGAGGTGCTGGAGCACCTCTTGTGCCCTCCCACCACCTCACCCCCACCCCCGGGGCACCGGCAGTGTTGGTGGAGCGTGAGAGGCTTGGCTGGGCGGCAGACATGGCCCTGATGGCAGGCTGGGCTTCGGGGATCCTACATGTGCATGATTTAATCATGCGCTGGGCCTCTAGTAGGCATATAATATATAGGGTGTCCCCCAAAATGTATACACTCACTTTGAATAACTATAAAGGAAGTGTTTATTAAAATACATTTCATTTTCAAAATTGAGCTATCGGCTATTAAAGTATATATACATTTTGGGGGGACACCCTGTGTATTTTCAGCTGTTACTACTATTATTATTATTTCATCTTCATTCTTAACTGATAGCTTTGCTTACTACTCCACTGATAAAACTGAAACAGCCAGAAGAACTTCCACATCTGCCCACCTCCCAGCACTGCTATCCACATTGAATCTATTACCAGAGATGACTCTCCATGCTCCAATCACAGCCAAGCCCTCTGCCAGTCCACAACATCTCCATGCCACTCACGGCCTTAAAGAGATCAGTCCAGGTAGTCTCCCTTCTTCTTACATCAAATTTCCCCTTGCTACTGGAACCTTGTCTCTGGCATAGCCCATCTTAATTAGAACAAAATGAACTTATTTCCCCCCCCATTGATTTTTAGAGAGTGCAGGAAAGTGAGGGCAAATGAACCTTTCTTTTGCCCCACTACCACAATTTTGTTCCTTGGCAATAAAATTTCTCAAAAACAGTTGTCCACATACTGTCTCCAACTGTCATTCTCTCTTTAAGTTATTCCAAATTAGACTTTTGCCCCAACCCCCTCCACCAGTATCCTCCAATGTACTCCCCGCTTCTAAATTCCATGGTCAGCCCTGGTCAGTGTGGCTCAATGAATAGAAAGTTGTTCCTGGCACCGAAGGGTCATGGGTTCAATCCCTGGTCAAGGGCATGTACCTGGGTTGCAAGTTCAATCTTTAGTCTTGGTCAGCGCAAGTTCGGGAGGCAAATAATTGCTGTATCTCTCTTATATCAATATTTCTGTCTCTCCCTTCCACTCTCTAAAAATCAATGAAAAAAAATATTTTGGTGAGGATTAACAAAAATAAATAATAAATTCAATGGTTGATTCCCAGTCCTTACTTTACCTGCTCTATCATTTGACACAGTTCCTCCCTCCTAGATGCACCTTTTTAATGTAGAATCCAGGACTCCACAATCTCCTGGCTTCCTGCTACCTCACTGGATTTTTTCTCAGTTTACTTTGCTGCTGCCTCCTCTTCACCTCAATCTCTTCCTCTTGGAGTTCCCCAGGGTCAGTCCTGGTTCCTCTTCTTCATCTATACTCAGCATTTCATCCAGACTCAGAGGTTTAAAAATCAACTTTTATATGTGCAAATAAATGACTCCCCAATGTATATCTACAGCTGAGAGGCCCTCTTCCCTAACTCCACACTCAGATACCCAAGAGCCTGCTAATATTTCTTGTGCAAGTCAAAGCACACCTCAAGTTTCACAGGCCAGAAATAATGCCTGATTGTGGTCCTACACACGTGCTAGCTAGATGTTACCCTTGACTGTTCTCCTCCATATCCAATCTATCAGAAAATCCCGATTGACTCTTATCATTGTAATTAGCTAGTTACTATTAATAAAGGAAGAAAGCAAAGTCAGACATTATAAGCAAGGCCATCTGGACAGCTTCACCAGGAACTTACAACGTCATGCTCTCCAGGAAACCACCGGTCCATTCCTTGCAGATCACTGGGGAAAAGGATGGAACAAAAGGGGATATCGGCACGTGAGCAGTGAAGTCGGGGTGATGTAGGGAATGTGCTTGTTAATCCAGCCTGGGGAACAATGGATTGATTAGGGGGTGGACCCCATCAGAAATACACAAAATCTTGGGAAATTAATCCCTAGACAGACAGTTCCCACTCTCTTGCTCTTTCTCTCTCTTGCTCCATGATCCACACTCTTCCATGCACTTGCCTGTTCTCTCTCCATAGCCATGTGGCCTTAAGCAGCCCCATGGCCCATGGCTCTCTGGACCTTATATGCAAGGAATGCAGCTGGGATTATACATTAAGCTAGCTAGTTGCCAGGCTGGTCGGGACTGTGATATGGCAGAAATTCTGGGAAGTGGCCTTAATTATGGCCCTGCTGAAGACAAGATTGGACTTCTGCCAGGGTGAGACAAATAGAGATGGGACCGTAGAGAAGAAGCTCCTTAATTTTACAACATTAATAAAGTTTTCCACAAAACCCCATCCTACTATGTGGGTCTCAGGGAATTATTTTCCTCACAGCACCCCAAGAACTCCACTTCCTCTGATGTCAGTTCTACCTCCAAAATAAATCCAGAATCTGATTACTTTTTACTGCCTCTATTGTTACCACAGTATAAACCACCGTCTCTTGAGCAAGTACAATCTTTTTCTGGATCACCATAATAATCTAATAACGATGATCCTGGGTCCACCTATCCCACACCTTACCACCCCCATCTCATCCCCAACCTCTAGTAAACAGCAGCCAGAGTGAGCTTTTCCACAAGAATAAACATGTCCAAATTCCTTAACAGCTCCCATTTCATTCTCAGCACAAAGGGCAACATCAAGCAACATCCTACATTGGCCTACAATGTTGCCCATCAGGGATTCTTTCATCTTTTTGTGCCATAGCAGCTGGCAATGTCTATTGATCCCTTCTCAAAATAATATATTTAAATGTATAAAAGTAAAATACAATAGCCTATAGAGGAGACAAACTCACCCGTTAAAATATTTTTTATGTCATACAGTACCACATGTACCCCCTTCTTAATATATTAAATAACAAGATCTAGTGGCAGGTCTAAATACTAGCATAATTTCAATGTGACATGGTGATGAACCCTACCACTACCTATGATGTGATAATATCTGTGACTTCTGACAAGGCCATAGACTTTATTAAGTTACTGAGGTTTTTTGGCCTACATTCATAACTGAAAGAAATGTTAAATTTCAGTTAGATGTAATTTATATATTATTATTAAAAATAATAGCAGGCTGGCTCAGTGGTTGAGCATTGACCTATGAACCAGGAGGCTGCAGTTCGATTCCAGGTGAGGGCACATGCCCAGGTTACTGGTTTGATCCCCAGTGGGGGACATGCAGGAGGCAGCCAATCAATAATTCTCTCTCATTGTTGATGTTTTTCTATCTCTCTCTCTCCTCTCCTGTCCTCTCTGAAATCAACAGAAATATATTTTAAATAATAATAATAATGATGATAAAATTTCCCCATCCAAATTAATAAACTCCTGTATTCTATCCCTGGACCCATTAGAGATCCTCAGAGCTCAGGTTAAGAACCTCTGGGTCTACATTACTTCTGGAACCTCCTCTTCTAGCTAACTGCTTTCCTGCTCCAGTTTCACGGACCACGCCACACCCACTGCGTACTTAGCGCCTTCACACTGGCTGTTCCCTTCTCCCACATTCCCTTATCTATTTTTCTTTTCTTATTCTCTGTTCCACTGTCACCTTTTCAATGAGTCTACCCTGACCACCCTATTTAAAACTGCAACCAGCCCTAGCCAGTTTGGCTCAGTGAATAGAGTGTTGGCCTGCAGACCAAAGGGTCCCAAGTTTGATTTCCAGTCATGGGCACATACCTTGGTTGCAGGCTCCTCCCAGGCCCAGGCCCTGGTCGGGGCTCATGCAGGAGGCAACCAATTGATGTGTTTCTCAAAATATCCTCAGGTGAAGATAAATAAATAAATAAATCGATAGATAGATAAATAATTTGCAACCAACCCCTCCACCACATTCCCAATGCCTCTCACCCAGCTTTTCTTTTCCATAGAATTTATTGCCATCTAATAAAGACACAACATAATTTACTTACTATATTTCTTTATCATCTATACTTACCACTATCCCCATTCTCCTCACTGCCATAGAATGCAAGCTACTGGAAGGGCAAGAATTTTTTTCTGTCTTGATTCACTGATATAATTCAAATGCTTACAACACAGCCTGGCAAATAGAAGATGCGCAGGCAACTCTGAAATAAATGCATTCATTTCAAATAAAATTTTGTTGAGTGCTTATTACATAAAATACTTCCTCCACACACAACTTCACATAAAAACACACTGTAAGATTTTATCCATTCAACATTATTTTATAGCCAATATATATTTATTTCTATTCATTCCAAAGGGAATCCCCATTTTAGTTCTTAAAACTGTCCCTTTATTTATTGTATGGTGTCAGCAGGTGTGACCTGACATCTCTATAAGTTTAATTGTACAAAATAGTGATTCGGGAGCAAATTACCAAGATTCAAATACTGGCTTCTTTCTTTACCAGCTTTATGAAGTGTAAGAAAAGTATATAACTTTTCTATGTTGCAGTATCCTCTTCAGTAAAGTATAGATAATTATTGATCTTGTGGCATTATAATAAAGACTAGGGCCCGATGCACAAAAATTTGTGCACTTGGCGGGAGGAGGTGGGAATCTCTCAGTCCGGACTGTGCCCTCTTGCAGTCTGGGACCCCTTGAGGGATGTCCGCCTGCTGGCGTGCCTGGCCAGCCTGGGTGAGGGGCTGATAGCTGTTTTCAGGCTGGCCAAGCCCCCGAGTGGGCACCCTCACCCCATGGGAGTGTGGCCAGCCTGGGTGAGGGGCTGAGGGCCATTTTTAGGCTGCCCACAGCTCCCATTGACCCAAGGTCCCAACGAGGCTGGCTGGAATCAGGTTTCTGGTATTTATTTATCTTCTATAATTGAAACAATGTTGCCTTAAGCAGAGGCCCAGCCGGCCTAGACAGGCAGTTGCAACGGAAACTTCCTGTTTGCTCTAGCTCTGTGGCTGCCGGCTTCCATCTTTGCTGGGTTAATTTGCATACAGCCACTCTGACTGGCTGGTGGGCATAGCTTAGGTGTCTCCGAGTGATGGTTAATTTGCATATCACTCTTTTATTAGATTAGATTATAATTTAATTACTTAAGCCATGTATAGCCTTTAGTTCATTTCCATAGGGCTTGGCAGATTAAACACAGTATCCATCATTGTGGTTATTAACAGTGAGATATGGAAATACCCTCTTATAGTATACTAGAGGCCTGTTGCACAAAGATTCACGCAATAGGCCTTCCTTCCTCTGGCTGCCGGCACCGGTTTTCCTCCGGCACTCGGGACCCAGGCGTTTGGTCCAGCCACAGGCTTGGCTTCTCCACTTGGGCTGCAGCAGCGAGGCTTGGCTTCTCTGCTCCAGCTACAGTGGCGAGGCCAAGCCCCTTCAGTCTTCAGTCATCTTCAGTCTTCGCTCCAGGACTGCATATGCAAATTAACCACCACCTTTGTTGGGTTAATTTGCATACTCATCTTGATTGGCTTCTGGGCATAGCAGAGTGACACCAATTTGTATGTTTCTCTTTTATCAGTGTAGAAGTGGCAGAGTATACACTTGTACTGTTTATGAGTGCCTACTATCCTCCCTCTCAGAAAGCATAATTTTTTAAAAGATTTCTAAATTGTAAAAGCAGTTTAGGAACTATAATTAATGAAACAGAGGAAAATCCAATTCTCTAAGACAACCACTGTTAGTATTTTTGCTGTATTTCCTTTTTCCTTTTATCCTATACTAGAGGCCTGGTGCATGAAATTCATGCACTCGGAGGGGAGGGGGTGTCCCTCACTCCGGCCTGTGCCCTCTTGCAGTTGGGGAGCCGTCAGGGGATGTCCAACTGATGACTTAGGATGCCAGTTGGACATCCTTAGCGCTGCCATAGAGGCAGGAGAGGCTCCCACCACCACCACTGCTGTACTCGCCAGCCGTGAGTCCGGCTTCTGGTTCAGGGGCACTCGCCCTGTGGGAGTGCACTGACCATCAGGGGGCAGCTCCTGCATTGAGTATCTGCCCTCTGGTGGTCAGTGCATGTCATAGCGACCAGTTGTTCCACTGTTTGGTCGATTTGCCTATTAGCCTTTTATTACATAGGAAGATATCCTACCAGGCTTGTTACCATTCACATCTAGTTTTTTAAAACAACATTGAACTCTGCAGCTAGAGACTTATTTCTGACCCTTAATAAACTTCAGAAATGAAGTAAGGCAGAAACCACACTCCTGTCTTGCTGACCCAGACCCCAGGCTCATATTTGGAAGACCAGCTCATGCCCCAGACAGAAGCCGGTCAGTTCCCCAAGCCCAGCACAACAGGACAGACTCCCTTTGTTCCTGGTACAGACATGGATATTCTGACACTCTCCCTCAAGCACCCACAGCTGATCTGAGCTTGAGTGAGGAGGGGAAAGAGGTGTGGAGGATTGAAGGAGAGAGTCCAGAAGTGTCTTCTCTACGACCCTACAAAGACAGGCTGGCTCCACAGGTGCAGGGGAAGGGGAGGACGCAAGTTCTGAGCAGGCTCAGGCTTGAGGGAATTGGCTGTGTCCTTTGTAACCTTAGGCTGCAGTTATAGCCACTGAAAACCAGGCAGCAAGCCACGGGGAAGGAGCTTTGCCATGCCCTCGGGGAAAGACAAACATCATGGACATGTTTTGTAGAACTAAACCTGGCACTTTCACTAGCTCTGGTGCACAGAGCTATATAAATGTCAGCTGCTATCATGCACATTATCATTCCCTGTGGGACACAGTAATTTACATTTTTAACATGATCACAGGAGAGTCTGATGCAGTGTGTTTGAAGAGTAAATTAGAACAGTGCTTTTCAAATTTTGCTCAGGCAAAACATTTTTCTAAAAAGTAATGTACTTCTCACACATTTTTAAGCTGAAAAAATCTAAAATTTTTCATTACCCGTTTAAGTAGTTGCAAAGCACAAAATCGTGGGAATTTATGAATACTGATACCTTAAAAACAAAACCATTACACTTACTATTTTTATTTTATTTTTTTACATTTCACCTTAAATTTAAATATAATTTATTTTTAAAAATAAGTAATAGCTCAGTGGTTCAAAATGCAAAAGATAACAAAGGGTAAACATTAAAACGTCCCTCTCACCACTGGTGCCATACCCAGTTCTTCCCTAGCATAGGCAATGATACCAGTTTCTTGTGTATTATCCAGAGAGGTTTTTAAATATATACATATGTATTCACTCACACATAATGACCTTGTCAATCTTTTGATATCACTACACATAAGAAATTATTTTTTATTTTATAGCTGAATAGCATTTTATTGCATAAATATTCCATAACTAGTCCCTTTTTGTGACTATTTAGGGATCTACCCCCCCATTTTTCCATGATATTATAAATAATGATTCAATGTCTATATACATTTCTTTTTTTCCCTTTCTTCTTTTCATCCACCCAATGTTAGTTGACTATGACATTTTTTTAAATGTATCTAATGGAATCTAATAACACCATGATTTGCCATTTAACTTATCTGCTTAAAAAGTCTATGAACAAACTGTGATTTAACATTTGGAAATTTCACATGCTTCTATTTCATCTTTTAACACATTTCAATTTCACTTTTCACAGAATTTATCCAAAAGCAGTACAGTGTTATGCTAGGATGCCTATAATTACTTACCCTCTCATAATGTCCACTGACTAAAAATATAAAAATAATTTGATTTTTAAAAATTTCCTGTGGTCACAAGAATTTTTGTTTTAGTTTTAATTCTGGACTGAGTAGTTATTATTTTTATTAGTACCTCAACTGTGAAAACACCATATAAAATTTCATCATTATCAAGCATTAAACTTTCATTGGAGCCCTGCTGGTATGGCTCAGTAGTTGAGCATTAAACTATAAACCAAGAAGTCACTGGTTCGTTTCCTGGTCCGGGCATATACACAGTTTACGGGCCTAGCCCCCAGGAAGGGATGTGCAGGAGGCAGCCAATCAATGTTTGTCTCTCACCGGTGTTTCTATTTCTCTATCCCTCTCCCTTACTCTCTAAAAAATAAAATAAATAAATAAATGAATAAAAAATAAATAAAAATTTTAAAACATTGATTTGAAAATGTATCTTTTATTGGAATGGATGTGCAGATTTTTTTTGGTGCTTTCTTTATCAAAGAAAGCTTCTCAGACCCCATTCCAGATATCTGAATTATAACGGACTCCTGAGATTATTATTTCCCTCTGTGAAGACTGAGACTAAATTTGGGTAATAAAGCAAATACATAAGATATTAAACAATATAATATTTAAATAAAATTCAACAATAAAACATCTATCATAGGCAATGTCAAGTGGCCAAGATATTCAGAAGACCTCAGGAGAGGATCAGATAGCCAAAGGCTTTATAAAAGAAGCAACACTAGAGGGGGGATGAGGGGTGGGAGGAGAAGGTGGGTATGATTTGAAAGATAACTAGGCAGAGGTAAAAAACTTACCTCTGAAAAGTGGTGATATTGAAAACTGTGATATTGATTTTGTTGGCTAGAAAGTAGCAGTTGCTATCCTTAGAAACTATGTTCAAACCTCAGTTCTCAAAAGTCTCTCAACTGGAACTATTCAGTTCAAGGAAAAAAATGTCTCAGTTGTGGGGGATGGGAAGGTGGGAGTTTGGTTCTTCACCTGACAACACTTTCATGTTGATACCTCAGCATGACAAAAAACATCTCTCAGGCAAAAAAAAAAAAAAAAAAGGAGAGAATGCTTTTGCTGCTAGTGAAACCCAAAATCCATGATTAGCACAATTTTAGAACATAAAGAAGCCATATCAAGAGTGCTAATGTTGGTGATGAACAAAATAGATGCAGAGATGTAGATCAGAGGGCAAGTGGGGGTGAGAGGGTGGGTAAGGGGGGGATTAAGAGGGGAATTTATATGGAGAGATGATAGCCCATGGACACTGACAATAGGCCTGGGAGGGGTAAAGGATGGGGTGGAGGAGGTCAATGGTAAAAAAAAAAAAGGGGGGTCTTCTGTAATACTTTCAACAAAACATATAAATATAACAAAAGAGAAGAAGAAAAAAGTGCCAATGTTGCCGAGGATGTGAAAGCAACCACAAAACAACAATCACAGGTAACTGAAGAGGTGGGAAAATTGTTGCTGATTTGGATAAATGAAAAGCAGTAGCCGTTAGCCAGTGACAGCATTTCAGCGGCAATGGGGACGTGCAAAAGCCAAGATGCCGCCTACTGACCTCCGTAAAGGCACCTCTGAAATGAGTGCTGAAAGCGATTTTGTTTAAGGCTAGTAGGAAGTGGTTTGATAAATTTAAGAAAAAAATGTTTGTTTATAGATAAAACAGTACATTAGTCATGTACTATATGTAACAAAGGTTAAAATAAGGAATTATTTGTGGGCCTGAAACAGATTAATTCAATTTACAATATTTCTAATGGGGAAAAATATTCAGTTTTTGAACAAATCGCTTCTTTTAACAGTCTTCTGGAACAAATTAAGTTCGAGAACTGAGGTTCCACTGTATGTGGCTCATCAGAGAGACCCTGGTGCAATAGCAGTGGTTTGGTTTTATGGTTGCAAGCATGACAATTACTTACTGTTAAAAATAGAAAAACGTTGATAATATTAATTTAGGTAAACTACTGTTAGACAAATGGTCATATATGAGTTCATTTCAGGCAAAGTGACCTAGAGCTGAACATACATTTTATCCAGAACTGGGTAATCCATAAACATAATGAAGATTAATATACATCACTATTAAGTCCCACGTTCATTCCAGGCTGGACAAAGAAATGATTTTAAATTAAAATTATTTTATTCTTCTAATAGCCCTGGCAATATGTTTAGCAAGAGGTATTAGCCATCACCTAAAATGAAAACCAAAAATCTACTGATCTATACTAATTAACTCAGATTCCAGTATGATGAATAAAGACTTTTTTTAAGATACCTGTTCACAAGAAAATAGAAATCATTGATTGTCTCTATAATCTACCCACCGAGACCACCACAAGGAACTCCAAACTGGCCTTCCTCCTTCCCCACAGCGGCCACTGGCCTCTGTCCCAGATCCACAACCAACCGCAGTACCTCTTGAGCAGTCTTACAAAACCCACATTTGGTTGAGTTCCCTGCCTAAAACCTTTCAATGGCTCCCTGGCACTGTCCATGCCTTAAGGTCCTTAGCATGGCATGCTATATAATGTCTCTCCCCAAAGGCCTGCCCTTCTCCAAGCTGACAGGCTTTAACAACCCTTGCACACCATTTCCCTGGTCTCTTTTCAATCTAATAAACTACTTGCAATTCTTCACACCAGCCCTCCCCTGTCTTTTCTCTGCATGTTTGGTCTACCTTGCCTCCACCTGAATGACCCAGCCTGCTGTTTCCCGAGGCTGCTCGGGAGGCCTGCCCTAACTCCTCTAGACAGGATTGACCAGGATCTCCTTTGTGCTCTGTAAGCCACACATTCTTCATTAACAGCATCGGGATATTTTATTGCACTTACTAGTGTACATTTTACCTCTCATCTACCCTCCTCTCTACCACCTACCTGTACTACCAAGACCTCCACCACAACAAACCCAAAACAGAACCATGAGCTGCTTGAGATGCAAGGATCTTGCCTTATTTACCTTTGTATTCCAATACGTACCTCACATAGTAGATGCTCAGTAAATATATGCTAAGTGAATAGACAAGTATATTATTATTTGCAATAATTGCATTAATAACATCAATAAATGAGACACTAATCATGTGCTAGATGTTACTAAATAAGAGTTAAATGTGATCTAGGAGCATCAGTAACTCTGATGTCACAGCCATTTACCTGCAACTTCTGAGATTACAAAACAAGATAGAACATGTGCTCGAAGTCAAGGGAAATCCCCTAGGAGCCAATCCTGGCCTTGCCATGCAGCTCAACACACAATAGCAGCTTTTTTTTTTTTTTTTTCAAAGTTCACTTCTACTTATCCTGGTTGATGGTATACTGAAATAGTCTTAACATTAAGGGTGACCCCCCCCCACAAAAAAAGGGCAGAATGACAAAGGGCAGATCTGAAAACCATTCTAGTGCCCTGCTGTGGAGTCACTGCATATTTTATACTGAAAATACAGAAAATGTCCCCATAATTTCCTTTAGTTTCCCTTACCTTGAAGTCACAAAATTCATTATTTTTGGCTAAGACCTTTCCTTATTTAAAATGACCAGAAAATCAGTAAATCAAATTCAGCATTTTATCATGACAAAGTAGGACTATTTCAAAAATGTAAAGACGGTTCTTCACTAGTAACTCTAAAATGTAATCACTGGGTAGTCAGGTTAAAGAAAATCACATGAGTCACACAGTAACTTCAATAAATATAAGCCTAAGACATTACATTCAAACTATTTTTTGTGATACCAACACTTAAAAGCTGAGGTACATAAATGATGTCCCTTAACTTGATGAAGGTCATTGACCAAAAATCTCTGACAACATGCTTAGCTGGAAAACATTAGAAGAAAGACTATAACGGCGAGAATAGCACAAGGATGTCTACAACTCACAGCTTTTCTAGCTTTGTTTTGGAGGTCCTAGGCAGTAGAAAAGGATTAGTAAGAAAGCAGAAAGCAATTTGTGTTTTATTTTCTAATGTTAGAAACCTGCTTAAAAATGGGGAAAGACTTGGAGGATACATTTCCACAAAGAAGACACCACAAGTGGCCAATAAGCACAGGAAAAGCCGCTCGACATCTCCTAGCGTTAGGGAAATAAAAATCAAAACTTCAGTGAGATACTACTTCACACCATTAGTGTCTACCGTTAGACAAACAAGATGAAAAGAGAAAAATAGCAGAAAACAAGTGGTGGCAAGGGTGTGGAGAAACTGGAACCAGTGTGCAACTGCTGGTGAGAATGTAAGTGGTGCAACCATTATGAAAAACAGCATGGGGGTTCCTCAAAAAAATAAAAGACAGAGTTACCATGTGATCTAGCCATCCCACTTCTGGACAGACACCTAAAGGAACTGAAAGCAGGGTCTCATGGTGCACATATTTGTAAACCCATGTTCATAGCAGCATTACTCACAATAGCCAAAAAGTGGAAGCAACCGAAGTGTCCATTGACATTTGAACACATAAACAAATATACATACAACAGAATATTATTTAGCCTTAAAAAAGGAGACTCTGCCATGTTACAACATGAATGAATCCTGAGGATATTATGCTAAGTGAAATAAACCAGTCACAAATAGACAAATACTGTATGATTCCAGTGGTTGCCCCTTACGTATGGTTTCAATTTCCACAGTTTCAGTTACCCATGGTCAACCAAGGACTGAAAACACAAAATGAAAAATTCCAGAAATAAACAACTCATGTTTTAAACTGTATTCCATTCTGAGTACAGTAATGAAATCTCATGCCATCCAGTCCCATCCCCCTCAGGACATGAAGCATTCCTTCATCATACTCCTTCAGCATATTCACCTTTTCAGTATTGCAGTGCTCATGTTCATGTAACTCTTATTTTACTTAATAGTGACCCCAAAGCCATTCACAAGACTTCATTACAGTATACTGTTATAATTGTTTTACTTTATTATTAGTTTTCATAGTTGATCTCTTACTGTGCTAATTTATAAATTAAACTGTAACACAGATATATACGTATAAGAAAAAACATAGTCTATATAAGGTTCAGAACTATCTGCAATTTCAAGGCATCTACTGGGGACCTTGAAAAGGATCTCCCACAGATCAGGGGACACCTAAAGTATATGGGGTATCTAAACCAGTCAAACGCATAGAAATAGAAAGTAGAATGGTGGTTGCCAGAGTCTGGAGGAAGGCAAGAAATGAGAAGTTAGCCCTAACCGATTTGGCTTAGTGGATAGAGCATCAGCCTGCAGACTCAGGGGTCCCAGGTTCTATTCTGGTCAAGGGCATGTACCTTGGTTGCAGGCACATCCCCAGTGGAGAGTGTGCAGGAAGCAGCTGATCGATGTTTCTCTCTCATCAATGTTTCTGACTCTCTATTCCTTTCCCTTCCTCTCTGTAAAAAAATCAATAAATATATATATTTTTAAAAAAGAAATGGGAAGTTGTTTAATGGGTATTGTTCATAAAACTTCCCAGGCCAAGACATCAAAGAAAGAGGCTGACAACTCCATCATTACATCAAAAGTTTATTAAGAGAACTTACCTACTGGATGCATCTTGAGTGACAAGACTATATGGATAGTCTTCCATGCTGCATGGCCAGCACTAAACAATTACATGGAACTGGGAAGGGGGAAATGCCTTGCATTCTTGCCCTGGGAAGGCCAAGGGCCTGTTCCAGAAACCAGCATGCCTGGGGCTTAAGGAAGTGTCTCTCAGTCAGTTTCTGAGGGGATTTACAGGACTCAAACTCTGTTCTGGTCTGGATCTAGCAGGTGGATCCTGCAGAAGTCACCTCATGGAACAGTCTCCTCTCCACAAGTATAGTTTCAGTCTTACAAGCACAAAAGTTCTGGAGATCCATTGCACAATGTGAATATACTTAACACCACTGAACTATACTTTAAAATGGCTAACACTTGCCCTGGCCACTCACTGTGGCTAAGTTCGTTAGAGCATTGTCCCACACATGGAAAGGTGGGGGTTTCATTCCCAGTCAGGATGCATATGGATTCAGATCTCTCTCTTCTCTCCTCTTTCTTTCTCTCTCTCTCTCTCTCCCTCCCATCCCCCAATAAAACACATATCCTCAAGTGTGGATTTTAAAAAAAAAGGCTAACATCGATTCATCTATTACATAAACCATATGTGCTACATATGCAAAGTGAATAAATGCTTGTGAATGAAGTGATAAGAAATTTTAATGGTTAAGATAGCAAATATTCTGTTATATAAATTTTACTATAATTAAAAAAATAAAATAAATTGTTATGATTTGTCTATCTCTTCCCTCCCAAAAATTCAAGGCTCTCAACTAAAAAACTAGTGGATTCCCCAACCGGTTTGGCTCAGTGGATAGAGCGTTGGCCTGTGGACTGAAAGGTCCCAGGTTCGATTCCGATCAAGGGCATGTACATTGGTTGTGGGCACATCCCCAGTAGGAGGTGTGCAGGAGGCGGCTGATCAATGTTTCTAACCCTCTATCTCCCTTCCTCTCTGTAAAAAATCAATAAAATATATTTTTAAAAAATAAAACAAAACAAAAACTAGTGGAACTAATGTGAGTATAAAGTCAGAATTAGGAAACATGAAAATCAATCGCTTTGTTATACCAACAAGACAAGACTTGAGCAGAGCAAGGACGATGGGCTAGGTATAGAAGGTCAACAGGGTGGACAATCAAGTGTGGGGTGGGACCTCACCTCAGGGTGATTTTTCCTCCCCTAGCAAATCGCAGATTTGGACCCCCTGACTTTTCCTCCTTAAAGATAACATCTTGGCCTCTGTTGTATTTAAGCTCCAGGCCCGGCTAAGCCACAGCCCTCAGGACCAACTGCATTGAATAATGACTCCCTGGTGCTGGCAAATCAATGAAGATCACAACTCTGAAGAACATACCTAGAAAGCTACTGAATTCTCTATTGAGATCTTCTCCTGGGAAAGATCCTCAAATCTCCACCCCTAAAACCCTTAGGAAGGAGGACTCAGTGAGCTCTCCCTCCCAGGAGTACATTCATGCCTCTCCCTTTTCTTTTCCTCACCCTTCCCTGCCCCAGGCAAGCTACCATTAGCTTCTTAACTCCCAAGCTCCAGGGGTCCTTCCTTTACCTCTGTAACTTGTTTCCTAAGCCCATTTCTTCTAGGAATTACTTCTACCTCTGTGATTTGCCAAATAAATGTTTTCTTATAGTTTTGGGTGTTGGCTCTGAATTCTTTCCTAGCCAGAACCCAAGTATCCAGGTTGCTGAACCCAGGTTTGATCGGACCCCACTGGTTATACACCTGGTGCCCTTCCTGTTGCCTCCAACAAAACTAATTAAAAGCAATTAAACCAATTAAAATCAGAAATGAATCCCATTTATAATAAAATATGCAGAAATTAATTTAACTATGTACAAGCTATAAGAAGAAAATTATACAACTTTACAGAAGAACATAAATGAAATTCTGAATAGTCAAATGATGTTGCTGGATGGGAAGACCTTATTATCAAGCCCCTTGATATTGATCTTCACTTTAATATAATTCCAATGGGATCAGATCTTGAGAAACTAACTTTCAAGTTCATATATAAGAGTTTATGTTCACAGCTATCAAAACAACATTTAGAGGGGAAATAAGAATACAGGTGAACTGAATCACCACATATTTGAATAACTGGAAAACTATATTAATTACAAAGACATGCAATTGCTGCTGGGTCTAGCTAAACATCTCAACAACAACAAAAAATATTAAGGAACCTAGAAATAGATTAGCATGTAGAAAGGAATTTATATATGAAAGTTGGCACCCCATATCTGCTGTGCAAAAATGATCTATATTAAAGAGTGTTGGAGCAAGTAGTTACCTGGGGAAAACAAATTAACAGCAGTTTGCATTGTTTGGGTTTTACAATGTTCCAGGCTAAGGTGTTTAATGCATTATTTCATTGAATACTAAAAAAAAAAACAAAAAAAAAAAAAGCAAAACATTTTTAAGAACATATAAGGAACCCAAGGCGTAAATAGGTGATTAGCTTGCCCAGTAACTTGTCCAATAAAGGTGTGCCTTCCCAGTAACTGCTGAAGCCTCGAATTTGACTCCACATTAGATTCCATAGCCCAAGCTCCCCCATCATTACAGCACACTGCCACCCTTAATACACATTTATTTACACCAAAACACAAAAACAAATTCTAGATTAAAAAAAAAAAACCCTAAACATATATGTGTGCATTTTAGCTAAAATATACTTGTTAAAGTTTAGGTTAGGAAAAACTTCCTTAAACCAACAATAAATCCAGAAAAGATGTAACTACATAAAATATAAAATTTCCATATAATGAAAGAGCAGGAGGTAAAAGACATGGCAAGCTGGAGATTAAGAATGCAATATATACAACAGTCAAAGGATTAATTTCCTTAATATATAAAACCCTCCTTCAAATCAAGAGAGTAAAGACTAATGATGCAATTTACCAAAAAAGCAGAGCAAGTCACAAAAGAAGATAAAATGAATAAGATATCCAACCATGCCAGTATCAGAAAAATACACACTTAAAACAAGTGTATGCAACTTTTAACCATTATATTGACATAAAATAAATGAACATTGGTGAAATGTGAGTAGCGGTTATTCTTATTTTAGTTTAGAATTGGTTCAATATTTTGAAAGGGCAATTGTGTAGTGTCTACCAGTGGTTAAAATGGGCAAGGACTGTAACAGCAATTCTGCTTCTATCCTTCAAAGTATTTAGAGGTATGCACAAAATAGATGTACAAAAATTTCATTAAAGCACTGTTTGCAACAGTGAAAGAATCTAAGTGATTAAAAGATCTGTCAGTAAAGGAGTAAATTAATATTTCACAGTTACTATTTTATTGAGTACTATACAGCCATTTTAAAAAATAAGGTAGAATGAGAATGCTCTTTGTATATACTGCAAAGATCCATATTGGGAAGAGCTTCTTATTTTTCCAAAAGAAAAAAAAACTGTGTGGCAGCTAATTTGCAATATATAAAGCTGAATACAAGGTCAATACGAGAGAAAGAGAGAGAGAGAGAGAGAGAGAGAGAGAGAGAGAGAGAGAGAGAGAGAGAGAGAGAGAGAGAGAGAGAGAGAGAAAGGAGAGAGAGATAGGGAGAGGGAGAGGGAGAGGGAGAGGGAGAGGGAGAGAGAGAGAGAGAAAGAAGAAGGAGGAGGAGGAGGAGGAGGAGGAGGAGGAGGGATTTTCTATCTAACAAAAAAAGTCAGAAAAGGAAATTTTAAAAAACATACACAATGTACCATAAATTTTAGAATACTTATAAAAAAAATTAAATTTAAAGGAAATTGTGCAAAACCTCTACAAAGAAAACTATAAAACACTAAGAAAAATTAGAGACCATTTCAAATAATATTTTATTTATGGAAAAATACACTGTGTTCATATCATTAAAAGCTCATCACTGTAAAGATGTCAATGCAATAAAAATCATCATATCAAAACTGATAAAAAGCACCCTGGCCGGTGTGGCTCCGTGCCTGAGTGTGTCCCATGCATCAAAAGGTGGCCACTCTGATTCCCGGTCAGGGCACGTGCCCAGGCTCCAAGCTCGAGCCCTGGTAGGGGAGCTCAGGAGACAGCCAATAGATGTGTCATGATCACATGGATGTTCCCCTCTCTTCCTCTCCCTCTCTCTTCCTATCTCTCTAAAAAACAACAAATCTTTGAAAATTTGATTAAAAGTAATTTTAAAATGCTTGTAGAAATACAAAGAGCTGAGAATACCCAAGGTAAGAGGACATACTCTAGAAGATCAAGACCTACTACAGAGGTATTTAAGACAGTGTTCAACTTTTCCAAGGTTAGATAAGCCTAGAGAATGGTGGAGCAGAATAGACCGTTTCAGGAGAGGGAGGCTGGGTTTTTCAGTAAATACTTCTACGTTATTTGGATATGGGAAAAACAACTTGACCCACCTCAACTCATACACAAAATTCAAAGCCAAGTATATGTAGGTCTCTATGACAAATGAAGAGCACCAATGCCTTTTTGAGATAAATTGAGAAAATACCTTCATGACTGAGTTAGGGAAAGATTAGTTGAAGAAGGCTCCAAATGCCCTAGCCATAAGGTCAAGATTGATTACAGTAAAAATGAGAATTTCTATTCATTGGAAGGCACCATTAAGAAAGTGGAAAGACAACCTTAAGAGTGGGAGAAAATACTTTCAACACAATTAGCCAAAGGGATCATACCCAGCAGAGGAAAAGAACTTCTCTTCAAAATAAAAAATAGACAACTTATTAAAATCAGACAAGTGGCCCTGGCCAGTGTGGTCCGTGGTTAGAGTATCAGCCTGCAGACCAAAGGGTGATGAGCTGAATTCCTGGTCAAGGGCACATAACCTGGGATGCAGGGTCAATCCCAGACCTGGTCAGGGCACAACAAATCAATGTGTTTCTCTCACATTGGTGTCTTCCTTCCTGTCTGTCTTTCTGCCTGCCTTCCTTCCTTCCTTCCTTCCTTCCTTCCTTCCTTCCTTCCTTCCTTTCTTTCTTCCTCCCCTCCCTCTCTCCTTCCCTCCCTCCCTCCCTCTCTTGCTCCCCTCCTCCTTCCCTCCCTCCATCCCTTCCTTCCACATTCCCTAAATATCAATGGAAAAACAACAAAGAGCATACCTGGAAAGCTGATGAATATTCACTTGAGACCCTCCCCTGAGACCTCCCCTAAGAATCCCCACCTGTAAGAGAGATAAGCACCCTCAATGCAAAGGACCCAGATCACCACCTGCACCAGCACACCCACTCTATTCCCTTCCCTTACCCGCTTCTTCCCTCTCAGGGATCCAGGACACTTGCAGCCAGAGGAGCAATGGGCAGTGGCAGCTCATCCAGGCTAACCCTCGGAACCTATCTGCAAGGCCCTCTCTTCTCTGACTTCCCAGTGAGCCAAAGCAGCCCAGCCTAGGCTCACCTGCTTCTTCTGCCTGTCTCACTGCCCTAAGAGTATTTTTACTGCGGCCAAGAAATCCTTGTCCTTGGATTGCTTGACTGCACTTTGTCTCTTGACTGAAATCTTTCCTTCAAGAAAACAAGAAGAGAGGTTTTGTCATCTGGCCAGTAACAGTAACATATCACAAAGGCCTATAAAATATACAATGCACAAACCCATTGCCTAAACCGAGAAAGAAGACACTTAGCATAATCCTGTCTAGACACAGGACATTTAAAGGAAAATCCATTCATGGCTAATGCAGCCTGTTAGCTATGAATGGAGAAACTTTTCATAGTACAATAGGCCACTAACATATTCCAAAATATTTAAGCTTTCCCTGGCTAGTGAGTCAAGGATGTCTGGCTCACTAAGAAAGGTAGCCAATAGCTCTATAACCAAGGGAACCCAAATTAGAAGCAAACCAGAAAGTAGACAGTGGTTGAGAGGTGAGTAATTTCTCTATCTGATCCAAAAATACTCTGAATAGGATGTTCCTGAGCTACTCCAAGGTTCTGGGTGGTGTGAGTAAGCCCCCAGAGATGCCACATGCAATGACAGCTTGCTCACTCCAATCTCCAGCGGCCATGATGCCCGCTGCTAGGGCCTCTTTGCCATGTGCTTACTCTCAGGAGGGGCAGTCTATACGCCATGCCCTGGCTGCAGGCCAGCTCTGAGAAAAAGCCAGTGGAGAAGAGCTTTTCCAGATGCACATTGGAAGAGAAAGCAAATATGCATAATTCATTTGGTTTCAGAAAACATGAGTACTTTTCTTTGTACTTTTTTCTCTCTCATTTCATGGGTAATTAAGTTGCTGCCAGTTTCCCAAATGGTACCATTTTAATCTCACAAACATTAACTTCATTAGGAGGAGACAGGTCTGAAATATATGCAAAATTAACTGCAGTGTGTTCTTCCATAGCTCTCTATCGATCACTGGTTTTAAAGGCATCACAGAATATTAAGAATCACTAATCAGAGCTGGCTTTCATGAGTCACAAGATTCTTGGGAATGCACTTGACTTTTAAGAAAAATGAATAGCAAGACACAGATTCATTAATTGTATTTATTATTTTAAAAAAATATGCCTTGGAATATATTTAAAGAAAAATCATAAAAGAAAATTTGAATAGTTTTATAAGCTATGTTCCTAGGCAGAAATACGAGGCATTTTAAAGATCTCAATTCTAATAAAGGTCCCAAAGGAATCCTTTTGAAACTTAACCAAGTAAACTAAGATTTTCTGTAGGAGTAAGTAAGAGAAAGTCACAAACATATTTTCAGAAAGCATGCATGACAACCTGAACAGATTCTGAGATGCAGTATCCTGCTGCAATAATTAAAATGCTGATACAAAGTTTCAAACACACTGAAGAGAACAGAAAGCCCCAAATAGTCCCAAACTTAACACACAGAGGGATAAGTATTCCAGAAGCCTGCTGTAAAATTAACAACTTAGGGAGGTTGGCTTAAATCTCTACCTCAGGCTATGCATCAAAATTAATTTTTGAAATGAAATTGAAGGAAAGCGAGAAGAAAGGAAGAAGTAGAAAAAATAATTTAAGAAATTTGAAGATACAGATGATCTTTGAATACAGAAAAGTTTTCAAAGCCAATAGAAAAGATATACAATAAAATGAGAATATATGACTACATAAATATTTAAAACTTATGTACCCCAGAAATTACGATTAAAATTAAAGGCAAATGATAAAGGAAAAATTATTTTCAGTGTTCTAAAAATATTAATTTTTATCTAAAGATATTCAGTATGAAAACATAACTTTGGCTATCTAATCTAATAAAAGAGTAATATGCAAATTGACCCTCACTCTGTTACACCTAAGCCACACCTACCAGCCAAGCCACGCCCACCAGCCAATCAGAGCGACGGTATGCAAATTAACCCAGCCAAGATGGCAGCCAGCAGCCACAGAGCTAGAGCAAACAGGAGGCCAGCAATGGAGGAAACTGCCTGCATAGGCTGGCTGTGGCCTCCACTCAAGGCAAAAAAGTTTCAATTATAAAAGATAAATAAATCCCAGAAACCTGCTTCCAGCCAGCCTCACTGAGACCTTGGGTCAGTGGGAGCTTGGGCCAGCCTGCAAACAGCCCTCAGCCCCTCACTCAGACTGGCCAGGCACCCCAGTAGGGACCCGAACCCTGAAGAGGATGTGGCCAGCCTGAAAACGGCCCTCAGCCCCTCACCCAGGCGGGCCACACCCCCATGGGATGAGGGTCCACATTGGAGGGCTTGGCCAGCCTACAAATAGCCATCAGCCCCTCACCCAGGCTGGCCAGGCACGCCAGCGGGTGGACATCCCCCGAGGGGTCCCAGACTGCGAGAGGGCACAGGCCGGGCTGAGGGACCCCCCCACCTGAGTGCACAAATTTTTGTGCACCAGGTCCCTGGTTTATTAATATGCATCAAAACCTTAAAAAGGCATATACCCTTATATTTAGCAATTCCACTATAAGAAATGTACCCTATTATAATTAAAGACAACAACATTAACAAAAGTATTTATAACATTATTGTTTCCATTATTATATTACTTATATTAACTGAAAATTTTTTCTATAAATTTAATCATTGTTAAAATGTAACAAATCATTAAAAAATAGTCAAGTTTTCAAGTGAAAAAAGCAGTCTGCAAAGTGTGATCAAACGAAACTTTAAGTCTTAAATTCGCATTGGCCTATCATGATGCAAAAGGTTGGCAATGGTTTCTCTATGGAACAGGATAACAGAAAGTTTCTTTTGCTTCCTGATATTTCAGGATATTTCCAAAATATTATTTTGCAATATACAAAAACATTTAAAACTTTTGAAAGAGAATGTTCCTAGATGGCAGCGGGAGATTTTCGGAGATCAGAAAACAAAGCCTCTGTCTTAAGGAGAAGTGGATATCCACAGAGCAAGGCTCTGAATGATGGCCACTGTATTTCCTATGGACCGACTGCAGCAGAAAACATAACGCTTCCACAGGATGATGAAAGGACAGGAGCTTTTCTTCATGTCATTGTATAAGGCCTGTGTGGTCAGGGGCAATGATGTATGTGCCAATCCTGTCCATGCAGGCCAACGAAGAGACTGGTGGGAAACCACA
>PVJC01000276.1:70463-116694 GCA_004026665.1 Murina feae | reverse complement strand
CTAATAAACTCTCAATCAAGTCACCCAATTGGAGTGTTGCCTGATTCCCAGTAGGACTTTGCTTGACGTAGTAATACATGCAACGGAAAGAAAATAAGGCGAAGTGCCTTTATACTGCACAAAAGATCTGACCTAAGGTGGTTAATAAATTAATCTCATTCAACTCTGAGATAAAAAGTTTAACCCTATGTTAACTCTTATTATTCAATGATTATATGATACCGAGAGCATCTTATGCTTTCTAGGTTTTTGTTTTTAAAGACTAAGGAAGTTACCAACCCTTATAGAACCTCAGCACATACAGGACAGTGTACTAGAAAAGGGACAGGATACTGGTTATCTATTTCTTATGAGACAAATTGCTTTTGCCACAAATTTAAAAGGTAGGCATTTTTCTCTCAGGTTCCCCTTGCATGTGACACCTTTTTACTTTGTCATGATTGGGTTTTGCTTAGCCCCGAGCGCCACAAGTTCACTGCTAATTCTGGTCACTCCACAGGAAAGTGGCAAGGATTCACATTGGGTTGATGAACTGTTAAGATGTGAGAAGTCCACTAAAGAATTCCTTCTGAAAATATAAGATCATCCCCCAAGCTTGTTTCAACAGCAAGCTCCTGTGCTCAGAGGGGAAAAGACGGTTCTGAGAAGAACATGGGGGTCTGTCACTCAGGTGGTCTCCAGCTCAAGTCCAAGGAAAAGGCGGGGGGAGGGGGGGAGATTCTCTTTTCACTCAAAACTGCAGTGAGGCATTCCAAACACAAGGAGGAATGTAAGAAAGCACAGCCCAAGAGATGGGAGAAAGTGATTCTCTCTCTTTGAGCAGAGCAATTCGGGCACAACAGTGAGCTAACACTGGGGCCGTCCCAGAGTAGTGGAGGTCAACTCTAGCACCTGAGATTCCCCCGAGTGACAGCTCTGGAGGTTCTGGTGTTTCTCTCAACTGGCTCATCACCAAGGCTCCAAGAGCGCAGAGATTGGCAGCAGCATTGCCCTTGATGGTGGGCACAATGTCATCAAAATGGCATCAGAGGCTCTAATGGAAGCCAAAGGCTTTAGCTGCCAAGGCAGTCACAGTGTCATCAGCAGCTACAGATGATGCTGACGGCCTTGGAAATGACAAGAGAGAGGATCCTTGGGAGTGGGCACCATCAACAGTGGCTAGCTCTCCTCCTGAGGCGAAGAGGATTCAAGAAGCAGTAGTTTAAGGGGATGGCTTCTCTGATATCAGCTCTCTTTAACTTTTCATTCTGGAACAAAGTGAGTTTACAGTATTAGGTGTTATCTTAAGCCCTCAGGAAAAAAATGATCACTGAAAGATAAACTCTGAATAGAGGGAAATCTAAGCAGTGGCGAGTCCGCAGTGGCCGAGGGCAGCATAAGGACAGTGTGAGACTCCTGATGAAAAACATCATCTCTTTTCCATCACTGCCAAGAACTAGGCTCAGATGCCAACAGCTCACAATTGCTATCCCACAACTGAAATATGAATGCTAGAGTCCTGACCTCCTGTTTTACTCATCTAATGAATAAGACACCCTAGAAAAATAAAAGCACTGAAGGTATGAAAGCGTCAGACTTCAAATGCCTTGAAATATTTTGAATATAGTTTTTCTGTCTCTGATTCCTACAGAGTGGCAAATTTTGTATGTTTCCCTAAGGGCAGGGGAACCGATGAAAATACCAGAGAATGCACTGTTATAAGTCAAATGCTTATTTCTCAACAAGGAAAATGTTAACTTCCTTAAGATGAGCAGTAAGTGACAAGGCGCCATGCTAATATTGAGTCCTGAGTCAAAAACAAGTTTCCTTCAGGCATGGGGTATCTTATTCTTCTTTTATATCCACTCCTCCTCCTCCCCAAGTGTGTCCACAGGGTATTGCGCACCTCCAAGGCTCTCAGGAACCAGAGCACTAGCCCTAGGAGCACAGTAGTTAAGCCACAGAACTGTCACTCGTGGGAACTGGCCAGGGACCTGGATGCCTTCTCAGCACAGCCACCCTCTCTCTGCTACATGATGTCCTTGTGCCATCAGAGCCCATCTAGGAGAACTATCATTGTTCGGCCCTTCATCCTCATTCTCCCCATCTCACCCAAAACCTCAGAGACCTCTCAGAACACAGATCATTATATTAAAACAAGAAAGTAAAAAAGAGCGGAAAAGCCACACGTGAGGTATATCAGGGTGCTCCGCTGAGCTTCAGAAATAAAAGACAGAAGTGAAACCTAAAGAATCTCTGTAGAAATATAAACACCCCCCCCCCAAATACCACTGAGGTTTATTTCCTTCTCTATTACCGAATGGAATTTGGCTAACAAACACGCTAACTCTAACATTAACAAAATTAACATTGATGACCAGTTACAAGGAGGATGCCATGATACATTGGTAGGGTTGAGACTACCATCACCAATACAAACTAGGAATATGCACATATAGGATTCTGGTTTTTCATTAAAAGCAAACTTCAATACTTATAATTGTTCAGTCGGTGCCAGATCATGAGAAAAATAATTTGGTATGTAGTTCAATATTGCAATCAAAAACTTCCCAATGTTGGGAAAGCAAACATAGGTAAAAAGACTGAAGCAGCTACATATATGTTCTTTCTGTAAGTCAAGCACTGCAGGAAAAAATGCTATGAAATAGTTGATGCCTTGGGGTGGTCAGAAGTTTGCAATTGTGCAAAAGGAGGCTAAAAGCAATCAGGTTGCTGAATGAAATTCATGTGTTCTCAATCCCTGAAGAAATTTTACAATACTGCAGAAAACCCATCTATTACTAAATCACCTAAGCTTTGATCTACTATGTCTACCTATGAGTAGAACTGAAGGAAGTACTTTTTTATAACCAGATAGACTGACCTTAATATGCAAACATACGTAAGACAACCAGTGTAATATAAGCATGCATAGGTGATCTTTAAATGCTAGGATGGCAGAGGATTCATTAGAGACACATATACTCACACATATACAATTAAGATATACTATCCTCTCATCCTCATTTCTTTTTACAATTTCCTGTGAACCTTTCACTTACAGAGTAAAAATGTCTAGATTCCCACTCCATTTAAATATATTCAAGCAAAGCTCCTGGGAAGGTTTCCAGGGAGTTAGGTTCCTTTAAAAATGGCCATGCACGAAATAAAGCTTTTGTCTAACAAAAGTGAAATAGTAACTGATATGGGATCTGTACGTTCACTCTGCACAAGGTTCCTGTAGCTGAAAAGCATTAGTCACAGACAAACAGCAAATCAGATTACAGCTCTGGAGAACCCCATACTCTGCCTCTTCCAGCAACCCTGCCAGCTCACACATTACAGAGGGCCAACCACCTGCTTCCTGAGGAATTTGTAATCTACCTTCTCCATTAGGTCCCCAAAGGGTCTCTTACTTTACATCTGTGCCCCCCTTCATTCATTCCACTGCGTTCACCTTTCATCTCGAAAAGATTCATTAACGATAAGTGTGTAAGGGTTCCCTTTAAAGGGGCAACCAAAAAGAAAAGCCCTCAGCATTACATTTTAATAACAAAACAAAAACTCAAATTCTGAGAGTCTCCTGAATGAGAAGTAAAAACCACTGCAGCAGGAGACCCATTCCTGGGTGCCAGGCCTGCTTTCACATTACCTGCTTCAGTGTACTTCAATCCCACTTTTTCTTCTGTGTCCTTTGTCTTTGGGGGCGGCCAGACAGCTTGGAGTCTGCCAGGAGTCCTATCGTCCTGCTCCGTGGGGCTGTGCTCAGGCTGTTTAAAAAGCGGGCGAAGAAAATAATAAGTTAAATGAAATATGGCTAAAGCTAATTATTCCCCGAAAACAAACATGTTAACTCTAACGTTAATAAAATAACGGCCAGTTGCTCATTGCACTCAATGATCCTTTCCCAGATGCGTAAAGTGATCAGTGGGAGTGAAAATTAAAAAAACAAACAAAACAAACAAAAAAACACAAACAAACAAAAAACACAACTCAAGGCTAGGGGAGTGTAACTAATGTACAGCATGGTAACTATAGTCAATAGTGTTGTAGTTTAAACTTGGAAGTTATTAAGAAGGTGAATTTTAGATACTCTCATCACATGAAAAGAACTTTGTAATTCTGTATGGGGATAGAGGGTAAAGAGCCTTATTGTGCTAATTGTTTCACAATACATACAAATGTCAAATCATGTTGTATACCTGAAAATAATATAATGTTGTATGTTCATTATACTTCAAATACTTCAATAAAAATTTTTAAAAAATCACACCTCAAGGCCAAGTATTACTCAACCGTTGATAAATGATTTTTATCATGTAACTATCTCTAAAATAAAAATACAAATCCACTTTGTAGATATAGATACAAATGTACTCCAAGTACACGTACAGGAATGTTTACAAGTGTATCTCAAACAACTTCATGGTTATTTATGATATAATGACTACTATTCCACTTTCCATCAACATTAGCTGTAGGCCAAGATACACTTCTCAAGCAGTCCACATTGCTATTTCAATCCTCTCTTTCCTATTAAAAAACTAATAGTGAAATGGCCTTCAAGCTATTTTTATCCATTGATTTTTTGTAAATATGCAAGTGTTATATTGTGTTTAGTTTTTAACTAAAACCCAAGATAATTCTACCAAAAACTTTTTAATTTTTAACACTTTAACTGATGAACTATATAAGAAGAAATAATTGTATTCTGAGTTGATACAACCCAAGAGGTTCTATTTGTTGTCCTTATGAACCTCTAAGATCTACTGGTCAGGTAGTCTATAAATTACCAAATTAATTTTCTTTGAGTAACAGCTTTTATTAATTAGATAGTCACCATACACTAACTTCACTTAATCTCCACAACTACCATATAGGTTAAGGGTTAGCACTTTTTTTTTTTTTTCCTTTTCTCTTCATGAGGAGATTGAGGCTCAGAGGTGATCAGGGTCACCCAGACAGTAAATGGCATTGTCAGAATTAAAATCCAGGTCTCATTTTAAATGCAGTGCTCAATCAGGATGTCTTGTAACCAACACAGAACATTTCAATTACATCACAAACATGTATTCTGCCGAGTGGCAGACATAAAGGAAAAACACTTTTCACCGAGGTATATAATTAAGTGGTGAGGAAACCTGGGCTGTTTCCATATTGCATCACATCCTCATGCTGCTCAGTTTTATAAGAACATTTACTATTAATGTTTAAACTCCGAGTGACAGCTTCCCTTTCCCACCAGCACATAATTACATACACCTCTCTTATACCAACCCATAAAAACACAAGGTAACGCAGCTGTCCTACGCCTTACAAGGGCGGTTTCAATAATAATCATCATTCACCTAAAAGACAGTCACTAATAATAGGTGATCAGAATTCACTTTGACAGGAAACCTCGAAAGAAATACAACAGCATCACACTGCGTGACAAAATGGAAAACCCAATTCTACATACGCTTTTCGAATCAGAGGGGCCATCCGCTGGCCTTGCCTTGGACCGTTCAAACACAGCTCTGAGGGACTCCTTCTCGTGCCTCATCTTGCGCTTGAGAGCTTCCAGCTCCGAGGTGTCGGCTGTGGTCCCCTTTTTGGGGGGACGGATGAACAAGGCTTTAAAGGCCTCCAGGGCGGTTTCTGGTGGCTTCGGTTTGACCTCTCCACCCGGGGTTTGGGCTTCTCCTGGGCCGCCCTGGCTCTCCTGGGCAGCGCTGCAGCCCATCTCTCCTCCCCTGGGCGGCTCAGGGTCTTCTGCCTTCACTTCGGCCCTGGGCATGTCGATGCTGAGTAGCTGGGAGAGCTGCTCCAGGAGAGTGGGAGGGGCCTTCGGGTCACTGGCTTTCTCCCCAGTCTTCCCCGTCTGAGGCCCTGTGTGTGCTAGGGACTTCTGAACCGGCTGGGTCAATTTGAGCAGAGCCAGGTCCCCATCCTTCGGCTTAATTTCAGTGATGGTCTCCCCACCCTCAGCAGGCGCCCCCTTCTTCAGCACGCGGAGCCCACTAAAGAAAGCGGGCAGCTGGAATGACTTCTCTCCAGGGACTTCTTTTTTAGAAGAGGTGTTCTCGGTGACACCAGCCCTCAAGTTCTGCTCTGTTCCCACAGGTGGGACTTGGGAGCCTTCTTCCCCAGCCTGCCCTTGACTGGGGCTGCGCTCCGTCTGAAGACCACCCTCACCAGGTTCCAGCTGGCTACATGCCTCGGGGGGAGCACCCTGAGGACCTTCCTCTCCAAGCTCTACAGCATCCCTCTCCCCGGCGGCAGCGCTCTCCCTACGACCTCCTGGCTTTCCTTTGGGCTCCTCAGACGGTCCAGATAGAACAACACCTGGGGACTTGGGGCCATTGGTGTGGCTTCTGACTTCTGGCTCCTGGCCACCATCATCAGAGTCCGAATCACTGGTGGTGGTCACGAGGGTCCCGCGAACCAAGATGGCATCGTCTCTGCTCACACTCAGAGCAGTGAGTGGAAGAAGCTCTTGACCAGGGAGAGAAGTCCCTGCCTCTGCTTTTCTCTGGCTTCCCTCCGGCTCCCTCTCTGTCTTCCCATCATCCCCTCCAAGGCCAGGTGCCACCTGAGGCCCTGCCTCCTGCTGCTCCGAGCCCTTGCGGGGACCATCCAGCTGACGCGTGGGATCCAGCACTAAGGCGTGGAATGCTTGCAGCACCACATCGTCCTGTTCGGGCTTCACGGAGTCCAGTTTACTCGCAAACCCAAAGAGGGATTTCATGGAGAACTTGCTCAGGATCGACTGGGCCATTTCGGGTCCCGCTTCAGACCTGTCTGGTGGCGAGGCATCACTGCCATTCGCAGGGTCACCAACGTCCTCCATGCCTCGCAGCAGGGCCCTCGATGGAAGTCCCGGCTTCTGTTACCTGCCCCAGCTCTCAGTCTATCCACTCCATCAGCTCTTAACTTACAGGACAGGAGCAGCAGGACCGGCGGCCAGCTCCTCAGCCGCCCAGCAGCACAACTTGGTCTCTTTCAGGTCAGTCACTGTGCTCCCCTTCCGGTCTGTGCGGCCACGGTGCGCCCAGGGCGACTGTGAAAAGTCCGCGGAGCTCTGTGCCCAGAAGCTGCCTGGGCTGCGCACCTTACTACTCGGGCCGGGAGGCTGCTCCTCTGGGACTTCCGCATTTATTCCCGGGGACAAAAGGCTTTTTGTCGTAAGGAAAGTCAGCCGCCGGCCCCAGTCATCCCAGCCCAGGACTTCACCACAGCTCCGCCCCAGTGCCTGTCTTTCTCCTGGTTGCTTTCAACTTCCTCATTGGTGAGCAAGTGAAGGCTCCAGAAAGTGCTGAGCCGGCAAGCTGCTCCTGACAGCCCTCCACCACCCAGCGGCCCAAGACATGCAAAGTGAATCAGCAGAAAATGATTGAAATACTTTTTACCGGCCCTCCTTTGCCATCTAAATCATGGTCAGAAGCCTGTGTCATCCGGGCCAAAAACAAACAAACAAACAAAAACCACAAAAAACTAGCAGTGCACACAGAGCAACAGCCACTCACAAAGCCCAAAGCAAAGAAATAAAAGTAAAGAAAGAACTAGCTCATCACAAAATCCCTGGGACTCAAAAGCAGTTAATTTACTGCCCTTGAAGCTTTTTTTTTTTTTTTTAAGTGCTTTCTTCCGCTTCCCTGCAGGTCTCATCTGGAATGCAGATTTTAGCTGCTGAGGCCAGAGAAGGAAAACCAACGCGACTGGTTTCAGATTACTGCTGTTTTAGCTCTGCCCCGGTGTCTCAGTGTTCCACAAACAGGTACTCAGACAAGCACGCCCACCACACCCAGTGTCCACCAGCCTTAGGGTGGCAGAGTAAACAGCCCCAGCCCGGCAGGAATGGTTACTCTCCCCACTTCCCTGCCAAACTCAGGCTTCTTCAGCAGCTCTGACTTCCTGGCTCTCTTAGGAATCCCGGCGGCTAAAGGGCACCTCTCTCTGCTTCAGTGATCCAACCAACTAAAGGAAGCCTGGCATGGTACAAAGTAACACACAACCAGCCTTGTTAAGGCAAAGCAATTCACCAAAGTCCCCGAGGAGCCACATTCCGCTAAGGGAACAAAACATCTGAAAGGTCTCTACCAGTCAGGTAGACTCAATTTGCCTGGGACAGACGAAACCACCACCCAACATCAGCTCAATGAGTTCCCAATACTCTGATTATATCCTGGGAACCTGGCAACTGAGGTCGTGGAAAAACTGCAGCCCTGTCTCCCAGCTGCAGAGTTGCCTCTTGGGACAGCTTCCTGTCGTACCTGAAGGTCTCAATGTTTCTCTTTCAAGTCCTGTCCCATCAGCAGGCACGGAGTAAGCACCTGGGGTAGGCAAGGCACCTTGCTGGATCAGGGGAGAGTCGAGCCAGCTTCATAGTTACTGTGGCTCCAAAGTAATCACGGCCCTCTTTGAGCCCGAGTGTTAAACACAAATGATTCTGCGAAATAGTTGTTTGCAATTTATTCTGCAAAATAGTTGTTGCCACAAGCCAAAGGGCAGTCTTGCCTTCTCGGTAGCAGGGAATGGCTGTGGGTCCCACACTGACAACTTGTATCGTGTTCCCCGATAAATACGAACACTAAGAAATTCTGACTGCAGCAGCACGTCTAGCAATGTGGTCAAAAGGAACCCTTGCATAAAGAGGGCACATGTTGTATTCCATCAGTCCTTATGGCAAAACTAAGATAGCATTTCCTAATCCCTGATTTGACTGGGCCCAAATGGATACTTTCCTGTGTTCTAGTGATCCTAGTATATTTTGGGATTAACTAGGGCACACACAATATAAAAAGAAAAGTCCACCACACATGCAGAAATATTCATTGCTGCCATTTAAGTCTCAGAACCAGCTTTCTGTCCAGAGAAAATGCACGTCGATCCAATCAGACTTCTGCTTCAAGGCTGAGGAAAAATAGGAATAAGCACACCTGCCTGTAAGATCAGTCTCCCAATGTACGGCTGAGAGGAGGAGACAACGCACCTATTTCCTCATTAACTGAGAAGGCTCCGTTTTCTCAGACATAACTAATAGCTGGTTTTTAGAACACATTTCAAGAACCCTCAGAAGATTTGGCAAAATGGGACATAAGCTGGAGAGGCTTGTTGACGTTGCTACGCTACAGCAAGGAGCAAAATTATAAAGTTTCAGAATCCTCTCAATACCCACAATGCCGATACGTCATCGGGGGAAGGGGGGGGGGGACAAGCCATGGGTCTCAGGAGATGATGTGGTTCCAGCCCCTCAAGGTGGGTAAGGTATTATTAGGTTCATTTTAAAAGTGAAGCAGCCATGGCCAAGAGACCATAACTGCCCCCGGTTGCACAGCTAATGAGTGGAGAATAGTAATCATATCTAACAGTTATTAGGTGTTTACTATGTGCCAAGCACTGTTCTATATTAACTGACTGAGACACATAAATATGAGGCTGGTTTTATTTTCTTTTTCCTATTTGGAAGCACAGCAGGATAAAGTGGTTTTCCCATGTTCACAGAATCGGTGAGCAGTGAAATGAGAACCTGAGTCCAGGCCATCAGCCTCCAGAATCCACACTCTTAATCACTCTTCTAAAACCTTGACTTCCACCTCCTGCCAAAATAGGATGCCACATACACCTGAATTGTGAGACAAGGCATATCAGCCTATGTGGTTGGAGGTCTGAGTAGGATGCATAATGTACTTTACCCTCTGAGATGACACAGAACACCGACTTAAACCTAATGAGAATGACCACTCTTTTCCCTTGCTATAATTTAGGGGTAAAAAACCAGAGGCGCTGCTTAGAAAAATCAAGCAAGAATTCCTAGCTGGCCCTGGCCGATGTTGCTTAGTTGGCTGAATGATGTACTATGCACCAAAAGGTTGCTGGTTCAATTCCCAGTCAGGGCACATGCCCAGGTTGCAGGCTCAATCCCTAGTGGGGGGCTTACAGGAGGCAGCCAATCAATGTTTCTCTCTCTTTCCCTCTCCCTTCCTCTCTCTCCAAAATTAATAAAAACATATTTTTAAAAATCCCTTTTTGAAAAAATTTATTTTTATTGATTTCAGACAGGAAGGGAGAGGGAGAGGGAGATAGAAACATCAATAAAGAGAGAAAATCACTGATTGGTTGCCTACTTCACGCCCCCTACTGTGGATGGAGCCCACAACATAGGCATGTGTCCTTGACCAGAATCAACCTGGGACCTTCCAGTCTGCAGGCTGATGCTCTATCCAATGAGTCAAACCAGCTAGGGTCTAGCTGGCTTTTCTGCTGGTCACAATCAAGACACTGAATTCTCTGGACTAAAACACATCAAGCGGCTTTCCAGCTTGCCCCTACAATTCCCTTTCTTTCAAGAAGCATGACTCCTGTCCTAACCGGTTTAGCTCAGTGGATAGAGGGGTCCCGGATTTGATTCCAGTTAAGGGCACATACTTTGGTTGCAGGTTCCCCGGCCCTGGTCAGGGTGTGTGCAAGAGGCAACCAATCAATATGTCTCTCTCACATCAATGTTTCTCTCTGTCTCTCACTCTCTCTTCCACTCTCTCTAAAAGTCAATGGAAAAATATCCTCGGGTGAGAAGTAACAAAAAAGATAAAAGAAGGAGAAGGAGGAGGAGGAGGAGGAGGAGGAGGAGGAGGAGGAGGAGGCAGTAGCAGCGGTGGCATGATTCCTATCACAAAGATATATTCACTCAAAAATCATTATTAAGCACCGACCATGTACAAAGCTCTGGGGATATAAAGGTGAAGAAACTCCAGCTCTCTACAATCATGAAATGTGTAGTTTAATGGGGGAAATCAGCTAAGAAAGAGGTGATTCTATCCATAGACTGTAACCAAGTGCTTTATCCCCAGACCCAGTCTGAATAGCTATAGGTGGGCCTAAAACAATTTTGAGTGAAAGCAAGCCATGACTGCCTAAATATAAAGCTGAGTAAGAAAGAGCAGCGTGGTAGTTCAAATAGATCTCCAAATATTGACTGTCTTGCAGGCCACTGGTCCTTATGACCATGAAAAATATTACTTCTGGTCATTTAGGGAATTGAAATATGTTTCAGACTGTAATCCTATATAATAAAAGGATAATATGCAAATCAACTAAAGGGTGTACCAAACTGGTCACTATTACGTACACTGACCACCAGAGGGAAAACACTCAATGAAGGAGCTGCCCCCTGGTGGTCAGTGCACTCCCACAGGGGGAGCGCTGCTCAGCCAGAGCCAGGCTCACAGCTGGTGAGCACAGCAGCAGTGGTGGGAAGCAGACCTAAGCCGTCAGTTGGACACCCTCAAGGGCTCCCAAACTGCAAGAGGGTGCAGGCTGGGTTGAGGGACCCGCCCCCCAAGTGCACATATCTTGTGCACCAAGCCTCTAGTGTTCAAATAGGCAACCTACAAATTTGATCTTAGTTGCTTTGAAAAATGATTCCATTTACTGCTGTAACATTTGCAGAAGGGAAATAATCACTTCTTTTGGGCATTATGTATTTCAGTGTCTTATTCTACTATAAATACTTAATAAGCACCTAAAAACTACCCAAAACCAGGGACAGCTAAGACTGTCACATTTACAACCACACCTGATTGTCTTTTGTTCTGATCTCAAGACACTTAAGCTCTTTAATAAAAGCTACACTTGAGCAGAAAGCCAAATAGAAATGACCTACCTTAGACAACCAAGTTAAAACAGGCATGATAAATAATTAGGTAGCATTTGGCCCACATGAAGTTCTTTCAACTATTTGTTAAAAAAGCAATCAGTACCCAGCTCCTTGAAAATAGAACATAGCACATATCTGTGTGGAGACTTTTGTACCAGTGAATTTTCCATGTTTCTCTTCATCTCACTATTCTCTCAAATTGAGGCTTCAGCCAATTGTACCTCATGGCAATAAGAACATCAGTCCAACTTGGTAAGATAAGCCTAAAAAAAGTGATTTACAACAACAACAACAAAAAGGCACATCACCTCATGGGAGCAATAGAACCAAGCTCCTTGATTCTCACAAGATTAATCAGCATTGAAAACTAAAAGAAAAAGAAAAAAAACCACCACAAAATAAAACAATAAAAAAAAAAAAAAACACCTATATGCAGAAGTTGGATGTTGCCTAAAAAGAAAACTCCCTAGAACCACATCCCCTTACTCTGTGTGACCTTCGCCCATATCATTCAGCTTAGATAATTCCTTCCCATATTCTCCTAAAACCCCGAAAGGCAAGGGAAAAGTAAAGCAAACGAGATTACATTTCACAGCATTAGCTACTTAATTCTCATATTTCTTTTTATCCAATTTATTTCAAGTTCTGGGCCTGAATTGAATGACTAATTGCTTCCAGCTTCCTAAAGTGGTTCAACAAGGTTCATGTGAGGCTTACTAGAGAGAACAAGTAGAAAGGGGAATTTACATTAGTAAGAGTAAGTAAAAGTGAAGAAACTATATCCGTGAAAGAAAAAAGTTTGAGCAATAGACTGGAAAAAGTAAGTAAACTATAAATAAGGTATGGGTGGGGTACTGGATGGAGGTGGGTTTTTGGGGTTCAGGAAGTATGTTTTAACTTACCAAATGAAGTTGAGATCTGAGGAAATTATGACATCACAAGTACTCCAAAGACATTTGTTACATGAGTCAGAGGCCATATGGAAGGAGTAGGTTATGAAAGAATGTTGGTAGAATCAAATTGCTGGGAGGCTGAATGGGACTTTAGAAATATTAGAAATCAATTAGCTTAACCTTATTTTAAAGAGGAAGTCGACAGAAGCTAAATAACTGGTACCAGTTCACACTGCTCAAGCACAACAGCAAGACAGAAACGGGTGTCTTGACCCCTATCCATCCCACATCACACCCCCTGCTCCTGCTCTGGCATGTGTGACCTTACCTTCCTCCAGATCAGCATCCTCCTTATTCTCATTCTCCACATCTTCAAAATGAAATTATGAGGCCCAATGAAAGACAAAGCCAGAGACCTCCGTAAACTTCCCTTCTATTTTAGTTCTATTGCACTTCCCCTGCCCAACACAACACTTAATACAGCCCCTCTGCATCAGCCTATCAGAAGCCGGCAACTGTTTTTACTAATTGGTTAAAAAAGAAAACAAACCCAGCTGGTATGGCTCACTGGTTGAGTGCCAACCTATGAACCAGGAGGTCATGGTTCAATTCCCCAGTCAGGTCACATGTCCGGGTTGTGGGCTCGATCCCCAGTGTGGGGCGTGCAGGAGGCAGGAAATCAATGATTCTCTCTCATCACTGATGTTTCCATCTCTCCCTCCCTCTCTCTTCCTCTCTGAAATAAAAAAATATATATATTAAAAAGTAAAAAAGCAAGCAGGCTGCACTTGGCCTACTGCAAGAACAAGTTGCAGTGATTAAGGTATGGTAACCAGATTTAAAGCGGTACACCACTGACCGCTTTTTTTTCTTTTTTTCTTTTTATTATTACTTAAAATATTACAAAGAGTAACCGAGACTTTTTTAAAATACAGCGGAACGCGGGACAAATTGTTAAAAATCTGGATTGTCCCACCAAAAGTGGGATGTCTGGTCACCTTAGATGAAGGCCTTTTTGTGTTGAGTAGTATCAAGGATTGTGTGGAAATGTGTTGGATGTAGGTAACAAACTAGAAGACTCTTAAAGGGAAGAGGAGAGGTTGTGGTGAAGCTGAAAGAAAGAGAGAGCAGTGGGTATGTGATCTTTCAAGAATCAAGGAACAAGGGCTGTTGCACAGTTAAGAACCTTCCTCTGAGTCCTGGGCTTACATCCTACTCTGCTCCTTCAAGAAGCTTCACCTTCAATAACTTATATAAGCTCCCTCCTCAGCTTCCTTGCCTGGAAACTGAAAATAAGAAAAAATACTTACTTATGGGTTGTTAAGAGCATTAAATAAACTAATATCTGTTTGACACCCTCACCAATGCCTGACACATAGGAAGTACTGTATTATACATTTTCATAGGAAAGAAACCACTTTCTTAGAGAAGTCAACCAGCATCCAAAATTTTTTTTTAAACTCTGTCAGTATGAAACAGGTATTTACTGACAGCCTGAACATGAAGGTGCCCCGCCCCCACATGTGCACCTGGGTAGATGGGACATTTGGTCTGAACAGGATTGTTCGCTATAGAAAGGCCTACTAAATATGCCTCCCCACGCTACATGTGTGCCACGAATGAATGGAGTTCCAAAGAAAATTCTTTCAAGGGATCCCTTGGGGTGTTTCAGGGCAAATGCTCTTGGGATTGTTTTTTTCCATCATCTGAAAAGAGTAATTAGCTTAAAGTTTTCCCAGGTGGCCACTGTAGAAGGTGACAGAGTTCACCCTGTTCTTTCCTGCTTTTCCTGTGCTCCGTGATGATTTTTAAACCAACTCAACCATTTAAGGGAGGAAAAAAATCCATAAATTTGGATTCTCTAAAGAAAATCCTTGCCCTAGCCAGTTTGGCTCAGTGGAAAGAGCATCAGTCGATGGACTGAAGGGTCTCGGGTTTGATCCCAGTCAAGGGCACATGCCCAGGTTGTGGGCTCAATCCCCAGTGTGGGGCAAGCAGGAGGTAACCAATCAATGATTCTTTCTCATCATTGATGTTTCTATCTCTCCCTCTCCCTTCCTCTCTGAAATCAATAAAAATATATTTTAAAAAATCATTTTTTCAATAGCCTATTAATAGACACTGATGATGATACTGCATACGCAGTCCCTTAGCACTGTTATGTTGATGAATAAAAAAATGTAAGAGGGAAAAGGAAAGGCTGGGACTTATTTGTGAAGCTGGAGAGGAGAGGTGGGGTGGGAAGGGGACATTCTTTAAGGTACAGAATATCCTGGGACAAGTTTTTGAAGGATTTTGAGCTTTTCCAAAATGAATAATATCATGTCCTTCATGGGTAATCACAGCAGAAGCCATGAAGTCCACACAGAAAGCATTTCATTGTGGCTGAAGTTGATCATGATAAAAGTTTTAGATGAAGATCTGGATTCTAATAAACCATATATACCTATTGCTGCCCATATGCTCCTTCTTCCCAAGTTATAAAACTAGACAGCCATTGGCTGTGCCGTTACTAGTATCTTTTTCTTTTCCTTCCTTAAGTTTTTAAAGTAAAAGTTATTTTGAGACCATTACTTCAAACACACAACAAAGATCCAGGTATCATTCTTTTCCCTTTTCATTTCTTTCAGGTATCACTTTTAATTACTTTTAAATGTAAAGGAGGCCATATAAAAATTAGGAAATGTGAGGATTTACTGAAAATAAAGTGAAGGTAGATTAAGAAGAGCATGCATTATGGGAAAGGAGGGAGAGAACTAGCATTGTTTAGAGTGTCATTCTTGTCCTAAGTAGGCACCATCCTAGGTTCTTTAGGCGAGCTTGCTTGTACCTTCACTCCCTCATAACTCTTAGGAGCAAGGTATCACTGAGCTCACTTTATAGCTTAGCAATTTCCAGTGCAAGTCTCTGCGGTAATGGAAATGTTCTATATCTGTGCCATCAATACAATAGATACTAGCCACAGGTGGCCTCTGAGCACTTAAAACGTGGCTAGTGTGACTGATGTACTGAATTTTTAATTTTATTTAATTTGAATTAATTGCCACATGTAGCTAGTGACTACTGTTTGGAGATTGCTGGAGATGTTAATACTGAGGTTCCAAGAAATTAGGTCAATTCTAAGATTAAACAAATGAGTGGCAAAGCCAAAATTTGGACTGGATCAATCTGATTCTAAATGTTCAGCCTTTTCATTACAGTAAGTCAAACAACTATTTTACAGCAGTTCTCTTTCACAATGAAACATCAGAATGGGGGCCGAATAAACCACCTGGTTATCAGAACCAAACGGCTATTGAAGTTAGAAGGAATTTGCAGAGAATAGAAAGGACACAAAGATTATGAGTCCTGATTTGATCAGTAATGATTCTTTGAAGTTAATACTCTCACAAGTTAGTCATTTTAAGAAAAAAAAATGTAAACAAATGTAAATTCATTAAAATCACAAAGGAGAAGTAAGCTAGGCATTCCCACAACTAAGAGTCTGTTCTTGAACACAGCTGAGGAGAGAATAGAAAAAGAGAAGAGGAGGAGGCAAGAGCTATGGCTTTGAAAGTAGCATATGTGTTCACCAAGAGGTATTATTTACTAGTCACATACTCACTGTTGTTACTTAAGACAAGTTACTTAATGTCTTTGAGCGAGTATCTACATGTATAAAAGAGAAAAAATAATTAACTCAGAAGGACTGCACTAGGAATTACAGGTGCTAATAGTCCTAACGCAGTGCCTTCTTGATCCACCACAGATTCAGCATGTAGTTGCAGGAATCAACGGGTGAGAGAGAGGCATCACATTCTCACAGTTCTGAAATATATTCGTTATTGCGTCCACTTTGTATATCATTTTAATTTAGTATTTAAACAAAATAAGTGCACACAGCACTGCTGTCATTTTCAACACTTTAAAAAGTATCATGAAATATTTTGAAGAAATGTTCTAACAGTTCCTATAATCAAGACCATTTTCTACAGCAGGAGAGGAACAGTTAAAATGTTCATTATTATTATTAACAAATCGAGCTGGCTTAATTAAAGCCTGCAAAAATCAAAAGACAAGAAAAAAATGACTGGGCCCTAAAAACTGAAAACTTATGTTAACATAGATGTGCTCCAACATTCTCTAGGCAAAGGCTACTGCACTTCAAATTCTAGATAGGTCACCACAAATTACCATCTTCATCCTGGAGAGAGAAGAAAGAACGTGCTTTTCAGAAAAACGTACATGGAACAGAAAGGATATATGGAGAAAGAGACCAGGGTTTAAAGAGACTATATGAAGTTTATAGCACCCCAAGTCCAATAAATGCACACAGCATTGCAGTTTTTTAAAACAAAACCGAGAAGCTGAAAAACGGAGCTCTTTCAAAATGGGGCAAAAGAGCAATTGTTTTGATTTTAGAGAAACCAAATAAGATATTTCAGCTGCAACTCATTTAAGCAAAGTTCCTAGATAAATTTCTCAACAGTTTTATAAAATTCAACTCTATTCTGTGTGCTCTCAGGCTCTGAAAGCATAACACAAAATTTTCTCTATGTGAACTCCCAAGAGTCCAGACTTTACATGAGCGGCTAATATACTTCACGTCAGAATAGACAAAGAGAGCATCAGCACACTAATGTTATCAAGGCCAAAGAAAAGAGAGTGTCAGAGTTCCATTATCCACTAAGGTTGTTCAATGATTAAGTCAAACTTACTGTTTCTTTTGTTTTATAGTGAAATCTGAGATGCTGCTAGATTTGAGGGGACAGTTAAGGGAAATGGCATAAGAACTGAACTTTATGATTGCCTAAATTTTCCATTTAATTTAATGTGATAACAATCTTCGACACCAATTTCAAAATTGGTACTAATTTGAGATAACTGGTTAAATTTCATGGGGTTTAGAAGCGGAACCAGATTACTTTTTATCAATTGTTTTATCATGACTTGAAGTGATGAGGAGTTTATAAGGTAAAAAAGGGGATTCTCCAATTTGACCATTAATTCATCACTTCCCACTGCTACTTTTCCCTGTATCATTTCTTGATCATTTATCATACCACTAACAGACACTTGATCTCTATCTTTTGTTGTTAATCCTCACCCAAGGATATTTGTCCACTGATTTTTAGAGAGAATGGAAGAGAGGGGGAGAGAAAGTGAAAGGAACATCAGTACATCAACTGGTAGCCTCCCGCAGGGCCTGGAATCAAACCTGCAATCTAGGTACATGTGCCCTTGACCAGAATCAACCTTGGACCCTCCAGTCCACAAGCCGATGCTCTATTCACTGAGCCAAACTGGCTAGGGTAACCTCTTTCTTCCTTTCTCTGGCTTTCTCATTCTGTCTTTCACACACATAGACGCTCACATGTATGTACTCGTATAGAAAATAGCACACCCCTTCAGAAAACAGACTACTTTGCTACTTCTGAATTCACTTGCACACACAAGCCTCATCGTCATGAATAGCCTAATGTTTTGGGTAAGTCTATCCGTGGCCTTTAGCCTTAGGTGGAGGCTCTCATTGGCTTCCATGAAAACAAGACAGGGAGGTGGCCCTTTTCATGTACTGGAAAGGAACCATACCAGAGTAACAGAGAGCGCTGTGCACTGTTTGCTGTTGAGTTAAATTATGCTGTGGAGTCTGACATTCAGGAGTGAAGGAAGGTGGAAGGACCGATATCTGCTCATGCTCCCATCAGTGTTTCCCCATTCATTTTATTATTTTTTAAAATATATTTTATTGATTTTTTACAGAGAGGAAGGGAGAGGGATAGAGAGTTAGAAACAGCGATGAGAGAGAAGCATCGATCAGCTGCCTCCTGCACACCTCCCACTGGGGATGTGCCTACAACCCAGGTACATGCCCTTGACTGGAATCGAACCTGGGACCTTTCAGTCCACAGGCCGACGCTCTGTGCATTGAGCCAAACCGGTCAGGGCTCCCCATTCATTTTAAAGGAACAGGATCGTTAAAGGGCACGTTGAGACATCTAGTGTTCCATGGTAGCCACTGCAAAATCTTCACTGGATTGAGGTCTATGGGGTGATTTGATTGTGTTCTAGTTGTTTAACTCTGAGCCTGATTCTCAATCCTTCTCGCTGATTATGGGAGCTAACTCATACCCATTAAATGCATGGCTTTGTTTCATACATTATAAACAAAAGAAAACAAACAAGAAAAGTATCCATAGTAATGGAGAAGTAGAGGGGTTTAACATTTAAGCACTTGGGTCTAGACACAGACCTGGGTTCAAGACCTTGCCCCTCACTTGACTGAGTCTCTCTCTTTATTTGTACAGTAGGTATAATGATACCTCAAAGGATGGTGGCTGGCATTCAGGAAGTGATCAATACCAGGAAGTTTTTGTTACTGGGTGAGACACTAAAGGTTGGGTGTGGACTTGGTAATTATATCATTCCATTCATAAGATACAATTACTTGGAACATGATGCTATATCCTCCCCATCCATTTAGGCCAATTCAGTCAGAAAAGTTCATGGCTCCACAGGTGAGAAGGAGACTGAGATGGTCCTTGGAAATCAGAATCACTAAGAAGAGGTCAAAGTTTGTGTTTTAAAAATTGGCAAGCAAAATCCTACTTCCAGGATTTGTGCAACCAATAATAATCATAACGGCTGCTTATCTTTTCCTATCTTTTTTCAATCTCAGGCCATCCCTTTTTCAGTGGTATTTCTATCTCACCCATGTCCCATGTTTACAGACACTTTATAAACCATCCTCTATGGTGAGTAAACCTCTCGAATGGGATCTTCGGCAAATTTTACTTGTAAGCAATTTGCTCTCTAGTTTGTCCATCTTCAGTGACTTTGGCTTATGTGATTCAAATGCACTGGAAACTGAGGAGCATGGCTAACGCGAGCTTCTTGTTTGATGGCTACAAGAAACTTTCCTTTAAGTGTAACTTTATAATGTTCAGCTCTAAATGGGGATTTTGGGGTGGCTGAGTGTTTACCATACACAGATGCCACCAAAGGCAATTCACACAGTTGGTGCATTTGAATGCTGCCCAAAAAGTGATGCCTGGGGTTGCCAGATTTAGTAAATAACATACAGGACAACCAGTTAAGTTTGAATATCAGAAAAACAACAAGTGATTTTTCACTCTACGTTCATCCTATGGACTATTTAGCAACCTCAGGACCTGCAGGGGAACTGACTGACTGAGCACTGAATTCAGTATTTCAGGAGTTTTGTAGATCACCCAGAATGGTCCACAGAACTTGCTTGGGCAGGTCTACAGGATTATTACCTAAACAGAACCTCTCTACACAATAGTCAGGCACCCAAGAGGCATCAAGACTAGCACTGGTTGTTTGAACATTAAAAAACATACTGGTTGGTAAACAGATGCTGCCTTCAATATCTCTAGTGTTTATTCTACACCAGCCCCACATCCTGCCATTTCCCCAAGAACATCAGGGACTTTCTCACAATGTAGTGATGGAAAGATAAATGTCACAACATGGATGGCTCTTGAGGCATATGCTGTGCTAAGTGAAATAAGTCAGCCAGAGAAACACAAATACTGTATGTTCTCACTTGTATGTGGAATCTTAAAACACACATCCTATCTAATAAAAGAGTAATATGCAAATTGACCATCACAAGATGGATGCCCCCATGTGGTCAAAGATGGCTTCCCCCATGCGGTCAAAGATGGCCACCACAAGATGTCCAGCAAGGGAGGGCAGTTGGGAGGGACACATGCTTATGGGGGAGGGCAGTTGGGAGAGACCCAGGCCTGCAGGGGAGGGCAGTTGGGGGGGACCCAGGCCTGCAGGGGAGGGCAGTTGGGGGGGACCCAGGCCTGCAGGGGAGGGCAGTTGGGGGGGACCCAGGCCTGCAGGGGAGGGCAGTTGGGGGGGACTCAGGCCTGCAGGAGAGGGCAGTTGTGGGGGGGACCCAGGCCTGCAGGGGAGGGCAGTTGGGGGGGTACCCAGGCCTGCAGGGGAGGATAGTTTGAGGGGGACCATCCTGGCATGGGGAGGGCAGTTAGGAGTAATCAGGCCAGCATAGGAGCAGTTAGGCATTGATCAGGCTGGCAGGGGAGTGGTTAGGGGTAATCGGCAGGTGAGAGGTCAAGAGCCAGCAGTCCTGGATTGTGAAAGGGATGTCCGACTGCCCGTTTATGCCCGATCTCACCATGGGATCGGTCCCAGATTGGAAAGGGTGCAGGGGTCCCAGATTGGAAAGGGTGTAGGTTGGGCTGAGGGACACCACCCTCCACCCCCCACTCCCATTCCATGCACGAATTTTGTGCACCGGGCCTCTAGTACATACATAAAAACCAAATCAAACAAACAAAAACTAAACTCACAGAAACAGAGAACAGATGAGTGGTTGCCAGAGGTGGGGGACAGGGAATAGGGAAAATGGGAAGACAGACAAAAGATACAGACTTCCAGTTACGTGATTAGTAAGTTCTGAGGATCTAATGTATAGCATGGTAACTACAATTAATAATACTGTGTTGCATAGTTAAAAGTGGCTAGGAGAGTAGATCTTAGAAATTCTCATCACAAGAAAAGAATCTGGTAACTGAAGTGATGGATGTTAACTAAATTTACCGTGATGATCATTTTGTAATATACACATATATAAAATCATTATGGTGGGCACCTTAAACTTATACAATGTTATATGTCAATTATACCTCAATAAAACTGGGGGAGGGGGACTGCACTGGAGAAGCAGAAAGAAGTGGTGGGTGCCTTCAAATAGAGTTAGGAGACTACATATTTTGCCCTTACTATCAGAGATGTGACATTATTTCTCACATTAGAACAAAAATTCACATTGGGAATATTGAAACGTTATTTATTTTCTTTAAATAAACTAATTTCCATTCCAAATATCATTGCTCCGGTTGATTTATGTTCCTATAATAGAATCAGGAAAACTAATATTGTAGCTAAAAGGAACTTTGTGCCATCTGTTCCTGGTCCTCCCCACTCTGTCAAAACACATTTGATAAAAACAAAACAACAAAAAGAACACATATACAACAAAAAAAACAAACAAACAAAAAACCCGAGGCCCACAGTTCAGCAATGCCCAGGGTGCCATAGCTAGTTAGTGGTTGAGCCAAGAGTAGAAGTGAGAGTGATCTTCAACTCCTGGTCTCGAGCAGAGGTGGGCCCATTGCCTGTTTCTGAATGGCCTGGAAGCTAAGAATGACATTTATATTTTTCTTAATTAAAAAAATGACTGTTATTATCTTAAATATTGATATTCTAAGTAAGATTTTCCATTTGGAAGGGTCCTAGTGACTTGGTAAAAGTTTACATCCTGTTAATAATCAGCACACCAGCTTACAAGGACATGTTTCTGCAGGGGACTTTGAACACTTGGTCGGGGAGGTGTTTGTGACTGATATTTTGATAGGCCTTAAAGCTTTGACAGGACTGCTCTGTTTTGTATTGCTACCATCAGAAAGTTCCTTTCCCCAGCCTTTTCCTGTGGATGTGCTGCCACTCATTAGTATGCAGGGTGATAGCTAAACACTTAATAATCAGGGAGAGTCTGGCATCCACCAATCAAAATGGTAACTGGAAGGGGGGCTGGTGCTACTACTATGAAGGCCCTTTCTTTGGCTTTTTTTTTTTTTTTTCCCCTATAAAGAGCCAGAGAGAGAGTAAGAGTCAAATGGTACTTAGGGGAAAGGGCTTGGCAGTGAGGAGCTTTAGGGCCCAAAGTGTAAAAAAAAAGCTAATGTAGAAAATAATCTTAAAAAAATTATCCTAATTTTTAGAAGTTATAATGAATAGTAGACTAAGAGACATATAAATATATTTTATCATCTATAATTATAATAAGGTAATATGCAAATTGGTCAGGCCGCCATCACATAACCACCAATCAGCAGGAGGGTGGGGCAGAGCTAGGAGTGGGGGAGAGCTTCCATCGGCAGTGGGCAGGGCAGCCAGCTGAGGCAAGTACAGCAAAATACTCGCACACGGATTCATGTGCAGGGCCACTAGTAATGTGTGATAGTGCTATTTACTTCCAAATTGTAGCACACTATTCCCAAATCGGAAACAACTTCAACATCCAATAATAGAGAATAATTAAATAAATTTTGGGATATGATATAGTCGGACAGTATACAGTCACTTAAGATACATATAGAAAGAACCTGAAACAACACGGGCAAGCAATGTAAAAGTGATTGGTAGAGAAAAAAGAGAGAAGGATATGAAATCTATGTTTATATGTCAAAAAAATCCCTCACTGAAAATAAATAATACATAGTAAAAAACACAAAAAATATCAAATTTTGACACTATCCTTGGCTAGTGAGATTACAGATTATTTCTTTTCTTTCCATTTAAATACATATTTCAAGTTTTCTAAAAGGGTTGGGTATGATTCTTATAACTAAAAATAAAATAAGTAAAATTAAGAAATGACTTAATTCACAGAGGAGAAGGCAAACCTGTTTAGCCAGTGCCTAAAAAACATATAAACACAGAATTTTTAAAAAAGACAAAAGAGAAAGTATTTCAAAACCCGTTTCTGAACTTCCATGTTCTAGGCCTTGTGCAGCAGCAAGCTGAACCGAAAGTAATCTGACCAATAGATGTCGCTGTTCCACTTCTTACTTGCAGCGCATCTCAAGATGCACAATTTTACTCTTTCAGAGGGACAAAACAAAACTGCAAATTTCCATGCCACCTCATGAAGGGTTGCAGATTTTCCATCTTTCAATTCCATTCCAAACCTCCTTTTATAATAACTTGGATGTCAAATACTTTTCTAAAAAAAACACACTGTGACTATGGTTTTATAGTTAAGAAAAGTACAAGGTTCTGCTGTTGGTTGCTTGAGAACATCGACACCCATATGAACATCACAAACCTAACCCACACTCGTCGAACACATACTTCCAGGCCTGAAAGTAATGAACTGGGAAGTATTCAGGATTATCAATAGGCATGAGAGTTAACAGGGCGGGGGAATAAGTGCTTCCTGGATTCCTAATGCTCACCCCATCTCTGACAGGAAACCGGGAGGAGAAGGGGGTAAAGAAGGGTGGTGAGAATGGGGGCAGGTAGTCAATCCTATCAGGCCACCTATCAGCCCCCTGCTTTGCATAGGGTCCTCGATGCTTCTGTGTCAATGAATACAAGAATGACTGAGAAAGGAGAAGGCTGTGCTTTAATATGGGTCATCTTGTATTCTGCAGATTTCCTGCCAACCTGATCACCTGTTATTTGGGCAGCTGAAGAGGAAAAAAAAGATTTAAGAATGTGCAAGCAAGACAGGCTATTTGGTTTCATTGGAAAATCTAGCACCTATAATCAGCTAACATATGTCCTCACCTTTTTTTTTTTTTAAATGATATTAAGAGATGAATACCATCAACTGATCAATCCCACAATGGGGTTTAGGCAGCTAAGATGATGTGAACAGAGGACTCTGAAAAGCTCAAATAAAGTGCAAACACAGTCACTTCCTAGCACATAAATTTCAGATAACCAAGATCTGTTTTCTGCCAGTTGATTTTTAGATAATGCCCCCCCACACACACACACACACACATCGCACACACACAATGAAGCTTCAGCAGCTTTAGGAACATGATTTACATGAAATGCATATTAAATGAACCTATGCTGACTGCAAAGAATCACAGCACCAACAGCAATTTCTACTTACATGGAGATCCAAGTGCAATTCACTTCTGTTTGTCTTCTCTCTCTCCTCGAGGAGCAGAAAGGGACAGGCTGGTCCTGCTCTATGGCCCAGGACCCACGCACCTCCATCCCTGATGGGAAGGTCCTTCGAGGCCGACTGCTCATTGAAGCAGTCCCGGGGAAAGCTCTCGGAGGAGATGCCTAGACAAACACAGAGAAGTCTTTCAGCGACGCAGTGGCCAGAAAAACATCAAGCCACCATATCTGGGGACTCATGTGGGCCATTCAATACTACCTTCCTTTTTGTAAGGTTTAGAGTTTCCTTTCCTCCAAAAGTGCTTTTCTTAATTACTCTTCTGAATCACACTGACAAAGAATTAAAACATGTGCCCTCATACCACCTGCTTAAATAAAAAAAAAAAAACTAGCCTAATTTAGCTCAGCTCTGGCTCCCTATTCTTGCTTACCGATCTTGCTATGTATACCATTCTCATTCAGGATAGAATCAGGGAGTGAGCTGGAGGATAGAAGCCAGAAGGCTGGGTTGTTGGCTTTACTACTAAAAGCTGTCACCTGAGCCAAGTCACTAGTGTGTGTGTCTTCTAGTTTGGGAACTACAAGGTGCTCATCTTCATTGTGGGGGATGGAAACATCATGAGTGGCGCACACTGGCGGCTGGTCAGCGTGTTGAATGCGTGAGGCTGCCTGGGTGAATTATGTGGAATTCACTGTTCCCATCCCCAGAATGAGGATGTTCTGCTTGTTCTTATTTACATGTTAGGATGGGAATAGGCAAGTTATGTGCCAGGCACTGTTCTCAGCCCCGTTATTTGATTTTTTAAAAGGACCCCATTGGCAGGTCTCATTAGTGTTCCAGCTTTAGAAGAAGAAAACTGAATCACAAAGATCATACAGTCAGTAAACAGTAAAGCCAGGAATTGAACCCAGGCAGTCTGCTCCCAAAGACCAGACTCTGTGGCCTCTGCCTGGCATTCTTGTGATGACAATGTGTGTCCTATCACAAAAGGACTTTGTGGTCAAATAAGTGTGAGAAAAGTGGCATGTCTTATCCCTTGGAGCTACGATTCATGTTAGCATATCACAGACCTCGAGTGTCCTTTGGTAAAGGAATTTAGCTCTGTACAATAGTATTTTCCACACTTATTTGACCACAGAATCCATTTAAAGGTGCACCCGATAACCTTGTTGAAAGCCACTAGAGTGGAACCTAGTTTGGAAAACACTGCGTTAGATCACCTCTAAAGTCCCACCTGACTCTCAAGTTCCTGGTCCTCTTTTAATTCCTGGTAAGCAACCCTGGCAAAATATTATGCAACTAGGCAGCAGTTAAGGGTTTAGGCTCAGTGTACTTTCTCAATAGAGATCACCGTTGGATATACGGTAGGGTGTTTATTATACATAATCCTTGTAAGAACGTCTCTTTGGCAGTGACCTAAAGCCAGCCAATGACTTCTGCCATGCTGCAAACCTGACTTACCAGTGACCTGAGCTGAGAGTAAGCCAGCTAACAGAGGGATCATGGGATAAAGGGCTTCTCCTTTCTATGAGAGTAGCATTTTAGAAGAAACACTATTTAAAAATGGCCAAGGTTTGCTTGTTGTTTGCCTGTCCAGTCAGCGGATTTCCAAACACGTCGGAGTGAAAGGTGAGGCAGGTCCCAGCACCTCTACAGTTGGCCTCTGGCAGGCTGCCCATGGAACACTTTCTGCGGAGACTGAGAACGTGAGAGTCCAGGGCCTCAGGTGTCTACTCTGCTGACATAGGGTGTCCAGATCATTATAACTAAGCTCTTCCTTTTCCTGAGCCATATGTCTTAGAATGAGAGCCGTTTCAGTCACCTGGCCTAACCCTCCCCACATGCCCCTTACTACGACACTCTCCAGAGCGTTTGCTTTGGCCCTCCTGTTAGTGCCCCCACTCTGGCTCTATGAGGAAGCACTCTGCTAAGTACCTTCACTTCATCTTCACGGTGACCCTGAGAGGAAGGTTGCTGGCCATGCTTTCATAGATGAAGAGCCTTTTTAGCTGTCATTATATGGCTCATCTCTTTCCCACAATATTTCTGCTCATATTGAGCAAGAAATGAGAAAATAGACCTTTTTAAATTTATGGTATAGTCTCACCATGCTACATTATCTTCAGAAATGTATTAATTACTAGCCCTATTTTTTCATTTTATGGCCTTCTACTTTTCATTTTTATTTTGGAATAGCTGCTGGCTTTGAGTAAAGTTTATACTGGTTAATAAACGACATAAAGCATAATATATACATCACAGAGAACACCATATACAACACCCAAGGGAAGACATCCAGATCATCAAAGGCACATTGTCTGGTGAGCAGAAGTTTGTCATTTGGGTTTAAGAGAATGGTGAATTCCCACAATAACTAGGGTCTGTGTCCTTTGAGAAAATGCAGATGCACACACAAACTCCCTCGTACACCCTGTGGTGCTATCCGACACAGGATTCATGAGGTGTGGAGTGCAACCCAATCCACTCCTGTGCCGAGGAAAGACAGCGCGCAGTTTAGATAGAAATTATACAAAGGAAACAGTTTTGGAAACTTGCTTTGGAAATAGTTTTAATTTTAAAGAGCCAATTTCTCATACCTAGTGTTTAACCAGACAAAATCCCTATGAAGGAAGCATGCAAGGTAAAAATCATGGCGCACAGTCATTTTGGTGAGGATCAATTTGACAGCAAAGGACCAAGGGCAGAAGTAAGTAACATTAAAACATTATTCTTAAAACATCTGACAGTGTAGGTTAGGACATGGGACGAATTCACCATCAGAAAGCACATAAACTTATAAAGTAAGTCTTTTAATGGAAAGTTTAATAATACCAACACAACGTTTTTGAATAGTTAGAAATAAAGCACATGCCTATATTTATTAAAATGGGTAGTAGCCACACTACTCTCTTCGACTGAATAAAGTTAATAAGGAGAAGGGAAACTTACCTAAAATTAGGTAAGTATGTTCTGTCAAAAGTCAAATGTCATTTAATTTTCTGGTACAGATTTTGAGGTATTTGATTTTCATTGAACATTTTGTAAAAAGCTTTAAAGTTTAATCAACCTAATCATATATCTTTCCCTTTCATGTGCATATTGTAAATTTGTTTCTTACTCAATATTTATTGCTTATTTTGCTTCTCAAAGACATTCCAACAGCTGGATGGACCACACATATACACACACAGGTTAATTCTACAGCTGACCACTATTAATAACAACACATAGCACAGTCACAGTACAGTAAGGGCGACTTACCTTGGGACCACCTGGAAAGTCTGTGCTTGTCTCAACCATTCAAATGATGAGCTGCACTTCCTGATGCTAACCTACAACACCAGACTGGGGTTTTGCTGTCAATTATCAATGTCATGAAAGCAGAAAGAAAGGAAAGGTAACATGCCATTACAACTGTAAGCAGTATCCACAGCTTATCTTTCCAAGATTGAATGTCTCTCCACCTATGGTACATTGGAGTATTGTTACCACTTCTTTACTCCCTCCCTGTATGATTATTATGCACCCAAGGCCTTGCCAGTTCTCTTGGCAATTCCTCCCACTGGCCCATGGATATTGGATCTGGCCTCGTGACCTGTTTTGGCCAATTGAATGTGGGCAATGTGACACTGTGCCAGTTCTGAGGCAAGCCTTAAGGAGCACCATGTGTTTTTACACCCTGCTTTGTGTTTCTGCCATCATTATTTGACAAGCCCATCCTAGGGAGCCTGGAATTAGACACACAGAGCAAACCCAAACCCAAACACAGTCTTGGAGATAACCTTAGCTGAAGCTGGGTCAAATCTAATGACCCTTAGCCAACTCCTAAGCCAATGAATGGGAACAATAAATATTTGCTGTGAGCCATTGAGATTTGGGGTTCACTGTTGAAATAGCTGCCTGATATACTCTCTATCATCTGCCTCCACCAAAAGCACTAGACTGTAAACCATTTCAGCTGAGCAGGCTTAAAGATGATGATAATCTAATATGTACTAAAAACCATTATTCAATGTATCAGGTTTTTTAAAAAATCAAGTGAATACTCATAGCAAGCCTATTACCTCATTCATACCAAGATTCACACACAAACTACATTTCACTTTAAAAAGTTAAACTTATTTACCAGGTAATGCTTTTAATTACCTAAAGAATGTATGTCCACATATATATAAAGACACTTTCATTTAGAAGCTTGCAAACATACTATGTAATTTTACAAAATTACAGTGCCTTTTAGCCTTTCATTTTTATTTTTTCCGTACTATCGAGCCCTCACTTGACAGCAATGATGAAGTAGTTATGCCTCCAAAAAGAGAAGTGGGAGGAAAAAAAGGCTTGAAACTCTCATGAGTTTTTATTCCTATGCTGTAGTTCCCAAGGCCATTCATCACACTCGACTTAAAATAAATCCAAGAGGTGAAGTTTCCCCAACCGTGAAAATCAGAACTGATATGTAAATGTAGACAGGTTGTCTTCTGTTATGTTATTCAAACATGTACTTACAGGCAAGAGAGACAGCAATCTAGACGTGTAGCTAATGGAAAGTGACTTTAAGTACTTAAGGAAGGTGTGTGCCTGAGCGTGCAATTATTCATGTCTATATCAAGAAAGACAGAGTTTTGGCAAAAATACAGTTGTGGCTGGTTTCTGTCAATTAGGGATAAACTCTTTCTCATTCTATTGCCCTCATTTTCATTTCTAGTGATGTTAAATGATACAATTCAGCTAAGTAGATGTAATTCTGAAAAAGCCTCTTATCTAGCCATCCCAGCCTCCAGTGGAGAGAGAATTTATGAGCAAGGGCAGGTCGGTAGAAGGTACAGCATAGAGAGTCAGGGGAAGGCTGTCAGAGGATCAGGAAGTAGGAAGGACCAGGGAATAAGCTATGCCAATTTCAGAATCTATGGGAAAAGCATCCATATCCACTAACAAATGCAATGTTGTTAATATTCAAATTCAAGTAAAATAAAATAAAAATTAGAGCTGGGAAGGAATTTTTTGCATACCTTTCTACCTACCTGCTCATTTTATAGTTGAGGGAACTGAAATCCAGGAAGATTGTGATATTTCCAACACAACCATCTATTGGCACAGGCAGAACTGGATCCAGGGAAATCATGCATGCTATTTATTTTAATATATTTTATTGATTTTTTTACAGAGAGGAAGGGAGAGGGGTAGAGAGTTAGAAACATCAATGAGAGAGAAACGTCGATCAGCTGCCTCCTGCACACCCCCTACTGGAGATGTGCCCGCAACCAAGGTACATGCCCTTGACCGGAATCAAACCTGGGACCTTTCAGTCCACAGGCCGATGCTTTATCCACTGAGCCAACCCGGTTAGGGCTTATGCATGCTATTTAGAGAACATTATTGCCAATCCACAAATGGGAATACTGAGGTCTGAGAAAGAAGTAGATGTGAATGGTTGGATAGGTGGGTTCAATTCCTGACTGTGACCTTGGCTAATTGCTGGACCCTGGTGGAATTACTAAACCACCCTGAATCTTTATGTCCTCACTAATAAAATGAAAATAATAAGAATATAGCTGTGCATAAAACTGTTTTCTTTCAAGAACTTTTCCTGAGGTGGAGGTGATGTATTGATGTGGGATACAAACAAGTCCTTGTTTCAAGTACAGAAACCTGTATGCAATGAGAGCATATTAAACATCACAGGCTGATGGACTATTATTTTTTGTCAAAGAAAACAAAGAGAAAAATAATTAAACTCATAAGAATTCCTGATAGCACTGCACTGCAGCAGATTCCAAATCTGTTCGAGTTCTAAAAATAGAACTCACGTCATCAAATGCAATAGCTCCAAGTACATGGCTGATCATCTCCAAAAAGAGCAGCTCTTCAGGGCCCTTCCACAGACACTCTCTGACAGTCAAACATGAGCCTAGAGCCATGAATAAAATTATATGCAGAAATGGGTTTAAATGAAATCACATTTTAAAGAGGTACATAAATACATAGTGGTATGATTATTACATTAACCTCTCTCCGTGGTCATTTCCTGTGAAGAATACAGATGATAGGGGAGAAGCAAATATTACTCAAGTCAGGACTCATTTACAGCAGGAGTTATACTGAGTATTTTAACACTTGAAACACAGTGGCTTATATACTGGCATTTGAAGTACTAATGATGCTGAGTCACCCTGCTTTAAACTGAATAAAAGGTAGGAGCAGATGCGTCAAAGTATGGTTTGGTGCACAAAAGACCAAGAATCACATTTGGAAGACTGCAAAATTCACTGAGATATTAATACTGTCCATTTTCAGTAATAAGGGCTTAAGAAATTAGATGTTGGTAACTTTTAATTCCCAAGTGATCAAAAAATTTTGGTATTTTCATTATAAGGAATATACTTATTAACAACAATGCATAACATTATTTATAGTATCTAATCTAATAAAAGAGTAATATGCTAATTGTGCCACTCTGCTACATTCCAAGCCACACCCACCAGCCAATTAGAGCTACGATATGGAAATTAACACAACCAAGATGGTGGCAGGCAGCCATATAGCTAGAGCAAACAGGAGGCTTCCTTGCCCTGGCGATGGAGGAAGCTGCCTGCCTAGGCCAGCTGTGGCCTCCACTCAAGGTAATAAACTTTCAATTATAAAAGATAAATAAAACCCAGATACCTGCTTCCAGCCAGTCTTGCTTGGAGCTTGGATGGCTGGGGGCTATGGCCAGCCTGCAAACAACCATCAGCCCCTCACCCAGGATGGCCCCACCCTAATGGGGTGAGGTTCCCTGGTGGGGGACTTGGCCAGCCTGAAAACAGCCATCAGCCCCTCACCCAGGCTGGCCAGGCACCCCAGGGGGGAGGTCATCCACCTTGAAGGGCTGTGGCTACCCTGCAAATAGCTATCAGCTCCTCACCCAGGCTGGCCAGGCACCCCAGCTGAGAACCCCCATCCTGAAGGGGATGTGGCCAGCCTGAAAACGGCCTTCAGCCCCTCACCCAGGCTGGCCAGGCACCCCAGCAAGGATGCCCAACCTGATCTGGAACACCTTTCAGGGCAAACAAGCTAACCCCCACCCATGCACCAGGCCTCTATCCTATATAATAAAAGGGTAATATGCAAATTGACCCTAACAGCAGAACCACTGGGAATGACTGGTCACTATGACACACACTGACCACCAGGGGGCAGACTCTCAATGCAGGAGCAGCCCCTGGTGGTCAGTGAAGTCCCACAGGGGGAGCGCTGCTCAGCCACAAGTCAGGCTGATGGCTGCCAGTTCAGCGGTGGTGGTGGGAGCCTCTCCTGCCTCCTCAGCAGGGCTAAGGATCTCCAACTGCAGCTTAGGCCTACTCCCCACTGGCAAGTGGACATCCCCTGAGCGCTTCTGGGCTGCCAGAGGGATGTCTGACTGCCAGCTTAGGCCTGATCGCCCGAGGAGTGGACCTAAGCCAGCAGGTGAACATCCCCCAAGGGGTCCCAGACTGTGAGAGGGCACAGGCCAGGCTGAGGAACCTCCCCCCCCCAAGTGCACAGATTTTTGTGCACCGGGCCTCTAGTTTAATATAAGTATACATGAATAACATTTTTCCTTCTTATGTAATACTAGAGGCCCAATTCTTAGTGCTGCTGAGGAGGCAGGAGAGGCTCCTACAACCACTGCTGTATTGGCAGCCTTCTGGCTTGTGGCTGAGCAGAGCTCCCCCTGTGGGAGCTCACTGACCACCAGGGGGCAGCTCCTGCATTGAGCGTCTGCTCCCTGGTGGTCAGTGTGTGACATAGTGACCAGTCATTCCCAGTTGTTCTGCTGTTATGGTCAATTTGCATATTACCCTTTTATTATATAGGATAGAGGCCTGGTGCATGGGTAGGGGCTGGCTGGTTTGCCCCGAAGGGTGTCCCAGATCAGGGTGAGGTTCCCACTGGGGTGCCTGGCCAGTGTGGGTGAGGGGTTTATGGCTGTTTGCAGGATGGCCACATCCCCTTCAGGGTGGGGTCCTGCTGGGGTGCATGGCCAGCCTGGGTGAGGGGCTGATGGCTGTTTGCAGGCTGGCCACAGCCCCTTCAAGGCTGGTGTACTCCCCCGCTGGGGTGCCTGGCCAGCCTAGTTGAGAGGCTGATGGCTGTTTGCAGGCTGGCCACAGCTCCCATTGACCCAAGGTCCCAGCGAGGCTGGCTGAAACATTGTTGCCTTGAGCAGAGAATACAACTGGCCTAGGCAGGCAGTTTCCTGCATCGTTGGTGCAATGGAAGCCTCCTATTTGTTCTAGCTCCATGGCTGTCGGCTGCCATCTTGGCTGGGTTAATTTGCATACAGCCACTCTGATTGGCTGGTAGGCATGGTTTGGCTGGTGGGCATGGCTTAGATGTCTCAGAGTGAGGTCAATTTGTATATTACTCTTTTATTAGATTAGACTAGGGACCTGGTGCACAAAAATTTATGCACTTGGGGGGTCCCTCAGCCTGGCCTGTGCCCTCTCCCAGTCTGGGACCCCTCAGGGGATGTCTACCTGCTGGCATGCCTGGCCAGTCTAGGTGAGGGGCTGATGGCTGTTTGCATGCTGACCAAGCCCCCAGTGGGGACCCTCACCCCATGGGGTTGTGGCCACCTGGGTGAGGGGATGAGGGCTGTTTTCAGGCTGCCCAATGACCCAACATCCCAGAGAGGCTGGCTGGAACCAGGTTTCTGGGGTTTATTTATCTTCTATAATTGAAACTTTGTTACCTTGAGCAGAGGCCTAGGCAGGCAATGAAGCCTCCTGTTTGCTTCAGCTCCATGGCTTCTATAATAGAAACTTTGTTGCCTTGAGCAAAGGCCTAGCTGGCCTAGGCAGGCAGTTTCCTCCATCACTGGTGCAACACTGGTACAATGGAAGCCTCCTGCTTGCTCTAGCTCCGTGGCTTCTGGCCGCCATCTTGGCTGGGTTAATTTGCATACAGCTGCTCTGATTGATTGGTGGGCATGGCTTTGCTGGTGGGTGTGGCTTATATGTAACGGAGTGAGGGTCAATTTGCATATTACTCTGTCATTAGATTAGATTATTTCAGTTATGAGGATAATTGCACCAATGGGAAAACCAACTCTTGAAGAGATAGTACATAATTATTAATTATCTTAATAGTTAAGAAGGTATAACAAAAACTACAAAATACTAAGCCTTGGATTAAAAAAATATATATAATAATGACTTTTTAAAAAATTCCTTTTCAAAAAGAAATGGTTTTAAGAGATTCACAAAGACTAAATATATATAACAAGATTAATAAAAATAAATAAAGGCACATATGTCAATATTAAGGGTAAATATTTAAGAGATTAAGAACAAAATATGCCTTTGAGTGTCCTTGCAAGCAAATCAAGAACATTTGGTTATTTCACTCCTATTTTCAAAAGAAAGAAACAGTCTAGCTGGTGTGGTTCAGTTAGATGAGCATCACCCCATGCACCAGGAGGTCACTGGTTAAATTCCCAGTCAGAGCACATGTCCGGGGCTGTGGGCTCAATCCCCAATAGCGGGGGTGCAGTAGACAGTGGATCAAATTTCTCTCCCATTGGTGTTTCTGTCTCTCTCTCCCTCTCCCTTCTTCTCTCTGAAATCAATAAAAACATATTTTAAAAAAAGGAAGAAACATATTGATCCTTCAGGGCTGACACAGATTTTTCTGATATTAAATTCTGAGAGACATTGCTATTTAATAGAATTAGTTCCATGCTAGCTTTAGCTCCACCCTAGCTGCTTGACCAACAATTGATCTCACAAAACCAATGGGGCTAGTCTAGTTATTGATCAATAGCCTTTGTCCTCCTAACCAGAGAGGTTTGGAAATGTCTTAATTGCCCAATGATCTGGAACTGAAGTGATGAGTTCGTCAGGAGAGCAGCTAAGCACAGGCCTTTCTGAAACAGCCAGATTCTTAAATGGCCCCCTTTTGCCAAGGTTTCTCAGGCTCTAGAGTTTTTCTATCTTCCTTTTTCCACCAGGGATTAATACAAAAGAAGAGCCCTACATTTTACTCCCAAGTACCTTAGCTGAAGCTCGATTTATCAGTTTCTCTTTTCACAAATCCATTTTCTTTTTTCCCCTCTAAGCCAAGATAAGATAATCCAAGTCACAGCACCATGACGTTGGTGAAACAACACCAGAATGTCACTAGCAATTGGATATCAGTTCAGCAACCTCAGTTCTTGAGTTCTGGCTAAGAAAGAATTTGGAGCACAGACTCAAACTATAAGAGGAAGTTTATTTAGAAAGTCACAGAGGAAGAAGAAATGAGTGGCAGAAGAAATGGGCTCAAGTTAAAGAGGGAAAAGAAGGACCTTTGGAGCTTAGGAGAAAGGTAAAGGAGGGAAGAAGAGGAAAAGGAGAGAGGCGTTGAGTGTGTTGCTAGGAGGGAGAGTGCCCACAAATTCATGTCCTTCAGGGCCAATGATGTCTTACTTATGGTACATTTAGTATACGTCATGCACTTTACATACATTTCACATTATTGAGAATCTTTACAGTAATCCTGAAAGGTACTTATAAGCAAACCCTACTTTAAAGCTGAGAAAACTAATGAAAAAGAGAAATTAACTTTGTCCAGGGTCAATCAGTAAGTAGTAGAATTAGGTTCTGAAACCAGAGCCTGGAAATCAACCTCCTGCCATAAACAACTAGAAACTACACAAAACATCGGAAACAACTATTTTTAGATATTCGATTGCAAGCAGCACAGTATTATAATACTTGAGACATGTAAAACAAAGTGAGTCTAATAATTGCCTAAGCTAAAAGGTGATTTTTAAGAATAATTGATAGGGTCCCAGTGACCTCTGGAGCATTAGCAAGTAGTCTAACATATGTAAAATTAGAAGTAGGGGTATAAGAGAAACAGAAAAATATTTAAGTAAATACTGGCTAGACTTTTCCAAATTTGATAACAATTATATACTCACAGATCAAAGAAGCTTATTATAAACCATAAAGGGGATAAACACCAAAAATATCTATATGTATATAAAAGGCTAATATGCTAAGTGTCCGACTGTCTGACCGGTCGCTATGATGTGCACTGACAACCAGGAGCTGCTGTGATGCACACTGGCCATTTACAAAGAAACAGCATCGTGGATCTGATGCCCACAAAGCAACTCTTGGCTTCTCCCAAGTGGGACACAGGTGCCACCACCACCCTGGAGTGACACCCCACCAACTGCAGCTGATGCTGCCAAGACCCCATGGTGCGAAATGCAACCTACAGCCCAGCCCAGTCCAGAAATGGTGGCTGTGGGCGCCAGGTAATGACATCACATAGCAACTCCTGGCTTCTTCTCCCTAGCGACAACTAGCCTCCTTGAAGTTTCTTCAGCCCTGGAATACGACTTGCTTTATAGCCAGGTGGAAACATTTTACACTTTAACCAAATGTCTGTGAAGTGTTTTCCTGTGCCTCATCTCATTTCATCCTCACAGAAGTCCTGGAATAGATAGATAGGACACTCGGTGGAATCCTTTTTTCTTTTCATTAGCCAGAAAACAGAGATTTAGAAAGCTTAGAAACTTGACCTGACTGAAAAGAAGTAAGAACTGGTGGATCTTGAAAATGACTTTAGGTTTTCTCATTGCACAGAATATAGTCAAACACTGCTACAGTTAAATATTTTACCCTTTGTTCTCCCTGTGTGATCTACAATAATAATCTGCTTTGTGTAGGTAGGTATTTACTGCTGTGTTGCTGACAATTACCCGAAAGAGAAGATGGGGTGCTTCACTGGGCTGGAAAAAGTTGAGCTAAAGCAGAAAGCAGGTCTAATTAAGCAAGTTTATCCTATCCTATACTAGGGGCCCGGTGCACAAAAATTTGTGCACTCAGGGTCCCTCAGCCTAGCCTGTACCCGCCCAACCTGCTGCCTGTCACCTGAACATTGCGCCCTACCCACCCACACACACCACCCGCCACCCACTGATCCCGCCCACCAAATTCCACACCACCCATCACTCGGCTGATTGCTCCCCACCCCCACACCACCCATCACCAGGCTGATCGCTCCCCACCTCCATACCACCCGCCACCCGCCAATCTCCCTTCCTCCCGCCCACCCCCACATCCCGCTCACCCTGATGCCTGCATTGCACTGGCCTCCAGGGCTGCTGGCTGCCATCTTTCCTGGGCTAATTTGCATACAGCCATTCTGATTGGCTGGTGGGCATGGCCTAGCATCCCAAAGAAACAATCAGTTTCAATATTACTCTTTTATTAGTTTAGATAAGAAAAGGCTAGTATGCAAATGGAATGAACTGTGGAACAACAGGTCGCTATGACACACACTGACCACGAGAGGGGCAGCTGCTCAATGCAGGAGTGCTTCCATAGGGGGATGCCACTCATGGCTGGTGAACGCAGTGGTGGTGGAAGGAACCTCTTCCACCTCTGCTGCAGCACTAAGGATATCTGACTGACGGCTTAGGCCTACTCCTCTAAGCCATCAGTCAGATATCCCCTGAGGACTCCTGGACTGCAAGAGGGTGCAGGCTGGGCTGAGGGAGGCCCCCCGAGTGCATGAATTTCGTGCACCGGGCTTCTAGTAATAAATAAAATTGCTGAAAACCAGTCATAAAAAAGAATATTGTAAAAGCCAGTCAGAGAAAAAAGTAATATTATATATAGGAAACCGAAGAAAAGAATTATAACAAACTTCTTGTTACAACATGCAAGCCAGAAGACAATGGAATGACAATAATTGAAGTACAGAAAGATTAAAAAAATGCTAAAAAATAAAATATTTCAAAATTCAACATAAAACTTTATTTTATTTTATTTAGTATTTTTTGTTCAACTTATAATTTTATATTTAGCAAAAACACCTTCCAACATGAAAGAAAAATCCTACAATCAAAAGCTAGACAATTTATCTCCACTTGACTTAGACTACAGGGAAGAAAGTATTAATTTTTTTCATGCAAAGAGGGGAAAAAATGACCAGAAGAAAATTTGGTAAACACAAAAACTAAATAAACATATGAATAAGTACACAGGACATTTTTCTCATTAGTAAAGTTATTTTAAAATATAATTAACTATAGCAAACACAAATAAACAAACAAAAATGTATTGTGGAGCTTATAACATATGTAGATATAAAATACTGACAACAATAGCACTACATCCAAGAGGATGAAATGGAAATATTCTGTTGTAAGATTCATATATTTATGAGAAGTAGAAAATATTTGAAAATAGACTGAGATAAATTAAATTTATATATTATAAACTCTAGGGTAACCAGTTCTTAAAAATAATATTCTCAACAACCGACATAATATGAAATCCTAGAAAGTACTCAATCCAAAAGAAGACAGAAAATTATGTAAAAGGAACAAAGAACAAATGGCAGGTAGATTAAAAGCCATAGTGATAGTTACTTTAAATATGTATCATCTAAAAGTCTCCAATTTAAAGTCAGAATTTATCAAACTTGAATAAAAAAATAAGACTCAACTATATGCTATCAACAAGAAACTCTTTTTACATAAAAAAACAAAACAAAACAAAACAAAACAAAAAAACAAACAAAAAAAACCCATAGATAGATTAACCCTAAAAGGATGGAAGACATTATACGGTGAAAACACTGATCACAGAAAGCTTGAGTTACTATTTTTTTAAAAATATATTTTACTGATTTTTTACAGAGAGTAAGGGAGATAGAGAGTTAGAAACATCGATCAGCTGCCTCCTGCACACCTCCTACTGGGGATGTACCTGCAACCAAGGTACATGCCCTTGACCGGAATCGAACCCGGGACCTTTCAGTCTGCAGGCTGATGCTCTATCCACTGAGCCAAACCTGTTACGGCTTGAATTACTATTTTTTAATAATTAATTTTTATTGTTGAAATTAATACAAAGGTACTCTTTTCTCCCCCAGTGATCCCTTCTAGCCCCCACCCCCAACTCAGTGACTATTTTAAAATTTGGAAAAATAAACTTCAAAATGAGATATGTTACCAGGAATAAAATAAGTCTTAATAAATTTAAAGGCTCAAAGTCATAAAAAAATATGTTCATGCCTGGCCAGCATGGCTCAATACCTATGAACCAGGAGGTCATGTTTCAACCAGAAACTGAACCAATGTCTGGGTTGCAGGTTCAATCCCCAGTTGAGGGCATGCAGGATGCAGCCAATCAATGATTCTCTCTCATTATTTTTTTAAATATATTTCTATTGATTTCAGAGAGAAAGGGAGAGGAAGAGAGAGAAATAGAAATGTCAATGATGAGAGAGACTCATGTATAAACAATCAATGACTATGAGACATCTGAGGAAAATGTCTAAAAAAAAAGTAAAGAGCAATAAAGTGGAGAACAAAAGGAAAAAGAGGTTGCATGACTCTATACCTGCTGGATCAAGATTTTGGAGGTGGCAACTTTCTCTGGCAGCTCTTGCCACATGGCTCTCTTCCCTGCCTCTAGTCATTGCCAGCTTCCTGTGATTCTGTCCCCACCCTTCTCCCCTAGGGGTGAAAATGGCTTTTTGCCATTACTAATTTCCAGTAATCCCACAAACTCATGCTGGGTTTCTTAATCAGTCTGGATGTGATCTCTTCATTAAGTTATTTGCGGTTTAAACCCTTTTGAAAGTACATCTATTTTCTGCCAGGACTCTGACTGATAGGGCAATTGTTATCAGTAACAATTGTTATCGGGAGTTTATTTACTACCCTTTAGCATGCTTGAATATTACTAAGGCACCTAGTGTGCTTGCTACTTGATGTTTACCATAGCCAGTGAGAATAATAGCAGCAATGTAATGGGCCAGTGTAGACTTTTGTAGCATATGAAAATGATCAAAGTCCTTTCAGCTTATATTATGGGAAAAGGAAAGTTGCCATAGCCTTTAAAGTAAGGCAGTGACAAGTATACTGCCACCTTTGCCAATTGAAGATAAATTGTCTGGTAAGAAAACAAAGCATTTTCTGAATCAGTAAGTGCACATAGCTCCCAGGGGCAGTGCTGATATACTCAGTAAGTGAACCATATTTGAAACAGTGCTTGCAACTTGCACCCTTGTGTAACTAAGTTTACAATAATCTAATCATTCTCTAAAAGCCATCTGTCTTCTCACTCGCCCAAAGAAAACTTAAACAGATGTATGATATGAATCACCATCCCTGCATCTTTCAAATCTTGGATGGTGGCACAAATCTGCACTTATCCCAAGGATGTAGAATATACTTTCAACTACTCGGGGGGAAATACGGTGCCATTTCTCCCTGAACACCCAGATCTGGAAACCCAAAGTTAAGTGGGCCTTCTCACTGTTAATATCTAAAAAAAACCCACTTGCATAAGTTTTGCAACCTTGGGCTTGGTGGGTTTTGGAAAACTCAGTGCCCAAATGAGGAAACGCTTCCACTAGGGAGAAAAGTCATGGTTGAACCAGTCAGGAAGCGGAGAGTGCCCCAGGCCTTGTTATACAGTAGAGACACATTTACTTGACTTTAGTGCCTCTTGAAAGAAATGTCTTTAGTAGAATATCTTGACCTGGACCTAGAATATTAAACTTCTGTAATCAAAGAAATAATAGTAAATGTTGAAGCTGCATATTTTGAAAAATAGTATAAAATGAATGTCTTCATATGACTATTACTATGTTTTAAAAAACACACACACAAACTAGTGCGAAGCAAATACTTTCAAAGCTTGGTAAAAGAGTACATTGGTATACATCCCTGAAAAATTATTGACAATATATATCTGAAACAGGGGCTGACCAAATACAATACTCAACTTGTTTTTGTGCAGCCTGTAAGCTGATAATGATTCTTTCATTTTTCTATGTGTAAAAGGAGAGGAAGGAGGTGGAAGAGAGGCAGGAAGAAGGGATAAGGGAGGAGAAAGAGAACCAGCAGTAGCAACAGAGACCTATGACCTTCAAAGTAAAAAATATTCACTATTTGGCTCTTTACAGAAAAGTTTGCTAATTCCTATTCTAAAATGTTAACATATCCTTTAACCAGTAAGATTGACTTGTGTGAATCTATCCTAGAAAAATAGTTGTTTTGCTGTTCAAGATCTTTGTAGAAAAATACATTTGTGGACCAAACAGGGGGCTCTACAGAAAGTAACCTCACAGAATGATCTGATTATAAATTTCCACATGGGCAGGTCATGGTGGGTAGTCATGGCCCAGACATGTAACTTCTTTAGTAAAAAGTTTATCTTTGCCTTAAGCTAGCCCAGTCCATTGTTTTTGTGCATCTAGGTTAACACAATTTTGAAATAACCACCCTCAAGAAAGCACATAATCCTAACCTCTTCTGTAATCCAATCCCTGCTTCATTTTCTCTCACCTTTATGTAATCATCCTTACCTTTCCTCCGTAATTTCAAATGCATAAAAGAAATGCAAAACCCATCTTTTGAAGCATTTGAGATCTTGCCTCCTAGTAACTGTTGTCAGTTTGGCTCAAATAAAATATTATGAAATTTCTTGCCTTGGCTAGTATGGCACTAAGAGGTCCCTGGCTTGATTCCTCAGTCAGGGCACATGCCTGGGTTGCAGACTCGACCCCCATAGAGGGCCTGCAGGAGGCAGCCAGTCGATGTTTCTCTTTTTCTGTTCCCCTTTTCCTTCCTCAGACTCTAAAATCAATCAAAACATATTTAAAATTTTTAAATAATTTTATTTTTATTGTCTAAAGTTTTACATATGTCTCCTTTTTTCCCAATTGACCCCTAAAATTTTTTTAAATAAAAATAAATGTTATGAAAATTCTTTTAAGCTTTCTACATTTCTTATATCAACATATTATAATTATAGGTTGTTCATCAAAGTGTAATTTATGAAAGAAAAAAGTAGGAAACTAAATGCCATAAACATATAAATCCTTATTATAAGAACTGTTAATCTTTTTAAAATATTTTTATTGATTTCAGAGAAGAAGGGAAAGTGGGGGGGAGAGAGAGGGAGGGAAGGAGGGAGATATATATATATATATATATATTTGTTGTTCTACTTATTTATGCATTCATTATTTGATTTGTGTACATGCCCCAACCAGGGATCAAATCTGCAACCTTTGTATATGGAGACAACACTCTAACCAACTGAGCTAGGAAGTGTCTTTTCAGAATGTTTTGTTCAGCTAAGTTATCATAGTTTCTTTTTCTTTATACTTTTAATCTATTTGGTCAAACATAAAATCAATTTACTAAAAGAAAAAATTCACTTTACTGGCAAATTTTTCAGTAAAGCAACTGATCCATAAAGTAAGCTAAATCTATACTAAAAATAAAATGGAGTTCAACGTTTATCTTTCAGCCAAGAAGAACTTATCAATATACTCAAGTTCATGATAAACATTTCTCTGGAATGATTCCATCAAACAAATAATAGAATAGAAACGTTTGAATCTATCATTGCTGAGAAATTATAAACAAGCACAAGATGGTCAATAAAGGCTTCAGAAGAGCAAAGAAAATCAGATGGCAACAGCATGGACAGACCTGGCAAACAGAGAAAGATAAGTATCATATGATCTCACTCATTGGTGGGATATAATGAACAACATGAACTGATGAGCAAAAATAGATCCGGAAACAGAGAAGCATCGATCAGAGGGAAGACAGGGGAGGGTGGAGGGAGGAGGGAGGGGGTGGAGGTAAGAGATCAACCAAAGGTCTTGCATGCATATAAGCATAACCAATGGACACAGACAGCAGGGGGTGAGGGCCTGTGCTGGGGGTGGAGGCAGGCTAGGAGAAGTCAATGGGGGAAACAGAAGACATATGTAATTCTTTCAACAATAAAGAATTAAAACACGCAATGCTGACAGGTATTTTAGGAGTAAGGTTTTTACTATGGACTCATGTTTTATTTACATGCATAAAAGTAGACTTTCTTATCAAATTTTCACAATTTATGATTTAAAGTATACTATGGGGCACTGTGGTAACTTATTGCTAACGAGTGGAAGTGCCAAATAATGGTCGAAATGTAGAAAATGCTTAGGGAAAGCTACAGTCATGGAAGTATGAGGTTAGTGAAAAGTACTTATCAGAGGATTGAGCACAATTAAAACATGAGCTGAATCCAAGCTGCCTCCAGCCACTGAGAACTAAAGAAAATGGAGACATAATTACTAGAGAAATTTGTAATATGTATCTATTACTATAGCAATGTCTTCCAAATAATTTAATTCTAAAAATAGTTCCATAATTTGCCATGAAATCAAGCATAGAGTGCATTAATTGAAAAGAGAAAATAGTAAAGGAAAAAACAGATAGCTTGATGTAAATCAATAAAGGTGTTAAACTTTGCTGAAGGGATTTGATGCACTTTTCTTTGTAGAAAAAAAATTAAAAACACTTCTATTTTTAAAATAATGCCATTTTGAACACTAATTTTTGCACCACTAAAACAAAGAGAAAAAGAATGTTGAGATTTTGTTGTGATGGCTTCTGTGGTAATAAGCGGAAGGTAGAATTGATCCTCTCCAAGGGTTGTTTCTCGGAGAGATGGTGGAGCTGCCCTGGGAGGCAGCATTTTATAAGCTGGGAACTGTCTTGAAACAGGAAGCACATATAGAGGACCAATATCCAATGGGTTAATAGCGAATGTTTTTATTCTAGTTCTAATGCTTCTAGGCCCAATGCTGTGGGTGGTCTGAGTGTTTCATTACCAAATGGAGGTATGCTCTCACTGGACAGGGGTGGGAGGTAAGAATCTCCTCCAGAATTAGAGGCATTCTCTGGGCCATTTTTAGCTTTTCCTGTCAGGAAACGAACAGGTAAAAGAGGGGCAGGGGTTATAATTAATAGTTAGCATGACTCATCCTATTAAAGGGAAATAGGATTATTGGGGTATAATGAGAGGAATCCGAAGAACTGGTTAACAGAATACTCTCATAATGCAATCCAGTCTGTACTGTTGCAAGTTCAGATCCCTAAGAAATAAAGGATCTCCCATGCTCCAAAGAAATTCAGACCAGCTGAAATGCTGGCTAAAGCCAAGGACAACTTGACATGGGTAATGAATGGGGAAAGACCCAATTCAGTTCATGTGATTAGGTGGATAGGGAGAGAGAAAGAGAAATACCAATGATGAGAATCATTGATCTGCTACTTCCTGCACGCCCCCTACTGGGGATTAAGCCCACAACTAGGGTATGTGCCCTGACCTGGAATCAAGCTGTGATCTCTTGGTTCATAGGTTGACACTCAACCACTGAGCCACACCAGCTGGGCTAAACCCAATATAATATTATTTACATTTTCCTTTTGTTTTCTTCTTTTTCTTGGTCTCACTACTATGCTATATTAAATACAGTAAAAAAAAATCATGTGATTCATAAATTGCAAAATATTAAAATGGATTGTGATGGGAGAGAGGAGGAATGGACACTGCCCAGTGACTGTGAACTCAAAAAACACTGTCCCCATAACATCACTTCTAGACCACTAATTGTATGAGTTTGTGTTATCTTCTACTAAGGAAAAAGTGTCTGTGTTTCTGCATGGCAGAACTAGAGCAGAACTATTGAGGACCTATTTGGATGTATAGATGTTTAGAATAAAGAAGTGAGATCTAGAAGGCATCTCTTGGAATGGCTGCCTGTCCCTTAACTTTTCTCCCTTTTCTGGGACATACTCCCAGAATCAAAGGAGAGGCTCTGAGCAGCCATGCCTCTAATGTAATCTGGACTTTTCAGAGCTGAGTGGTCAATAAACACCTATCTGACCCAAGTTGATGCTAAATTTATGCTATATTTTAAAAATATATATTTTTATTGATTTCAGAGAGGAAGGGAGAGGGAGCGAGAGATAGAAACATCAATGATGAGAGAGAATCATCGATTGGCTACCTCCTGCACATCCCCCACTGGGGATCAAGCCCACAACCTAGGCATGTGCCCTGACCAGGCATTGAACTGTGACCTCCTGGTTCATAAGTCGATGCTCAACCACTGAGCCATGCCAGCTAGGCTACATTTTTTGTTGTTGTTAAAAAAAAAAAAAAAAGTGGGAACAAAAAACTGAAAGGGTCATTGGATCTAGGTCATGTAAATGATAGAAAAGATCTATGGAATCTTGGGGGGAAAAATGTGGATGGTAGCTTTCTTTAATATGTACTTGGTTTTAAAAAAAAGTGTATAAATCTCGTCATTTGAATCTTCAAAGGAATCTTGGATCCTATGGATGCATCCCAAAGTCTTCCATCTTATCAAAACCAGTGGTCAATTCTCAATCTTCATGTCACGAAACTTAGTAGTACCAAGCAGAGTTGAACACATTTTCCCCCTTGAAATTCCTTTCTAGAAACCATATTCTTAACATTCTCCAAGTTTCCCTCTTGGTTCACTACTCACTCCTCCGTCACCTCTTCATCCTCTCTACTTTTCAATCAGGGTTCTTAGCCTCAGTACTGCTGACATTTGCAGCTAGATAATTCTTTGTTGTGGGAGGATGTTCTGTGCATTGTAGAATGTTTAGCAGCATCTTTGGCCTTGACCCACTAGCTACCAGTAGCATCCCCCTGTCCCAGCCAATTGTGACAACTAAAAACGCACCCCCTCTACATTACCAACTATAACCTGGTTCTTGAGAACCATTTCACTTAGTGTTCCAACACCCAGAGATCTGTCCTAACCCCTCTTCTCTTCTTCATCTTCACTCATTCACTTGGTTACCTCATTTAGTATCAAGAGTTTTAATACTATTGAAACTAGTAACTCCCACATTGGTATACCCAGACAGACTCTTTATCCTATCTCATATGGGCACTGACTACTCACTGCAGGGTTCAGATGCATTCCTCCTAACATAGATTTTTCTCCTAATCTTGCTATTTCTCAGTCTTTCCTACTTAAGTAAATGGCATCAATATACACAGTTTCTAAGATTAAAAATATGTTCCATCTATAATACTTTCAACAATAAAGATAAATTAAAAAAATAAAAATAATAAACATATGCTCCATCTTTGAGTCCTTTCTGTCTCTCACATTCCACATACATTATATGAACCTGTTTATTCTACCACTAAATGGTATCCTAAATCTGACCAGTTGGCATATGATTACCACTCAGTCTAAGCCACTATCTATTCTCATCTGGGCAACTGAAATAATCTCCCAGCTCATCTTTCTTCCACTCCTGTCCCCTGTAATAGTCTCCAAAAGCACCCAAGGGATCTTTTAAACATCACACTATACCTCAGATGAAAATCCTGCAATGGCTTCCCAACCTCACCCCTACCTATGGCATTGACATGTGTGTTTCCTCTGCTAGAATTCTGTCCTCCAGATCATCACATGGCTGACTTCTTTGCATAAGTCATATTTCTGCTCAAATACCCTTCCAAAAGTGGTTTTACTTGTCACTGCCCCTCTGCCAACATTTTCTCTCTGAACTATTGTATCCATAACTCTTATCATGACCTGAAACTATATAACTAATGAGTCTCACACAAAGCTGACTATAGCAATGAAAAGAGTGAAAGAAAAGGTCATTATATGACAAAAACTTCCCAATCATCCAAACTCCCCTCCCCACACTCAAGAAAGGTCAACTGATAGCCTCAAATCAGTTTTCCTCTATACAGATGGCATTATGGAGGCCGCTCTTTTAAGAAAAATGCCAGTATATTTCAGATGTTTCATGTAGGCCACTTCTCAATTACAGTAAACTTGAAATCCCAGAGGCATATCTGTAGATCTTATATTAATAAAATAGGTTTTAGCTTGGAAGCCACATTATTGGGAGTGATGGCTAGAATGCAACATTGGCAAGAATTCTGAAGCTGTGTTCAGGCTCAATGAGAAAGAATCTCAGTGATTAATTAGCAATGCCTTTCCTAACACAGGAGTGAAAAAGTGGTTGTGCATGTGCCATATTTTGCCATCCTTTGTTAAACTCTTGGATTCTTCCTTTGTCTGCTCACTATCCAGCAGTTCTCACTCATTGGCATCCTCATCAACTAAACAAGAAAACAGAAGAGATATGAAACTCAAACAGACAACTCAAATACTTGTGATTCTGGTAATAATTTTGATGCGGGGGGGGGGGGG
>PVJC01000276.1:32374-70363 GCA_004026665.1 Murina feae | reverse complement strand
AATAATTAAGCAAGGATAGATGGAGAAACTGAAGATGGAGGAGAAAGAAAAAAAGTGAAAGAAAAGTCACTATATGACAAAAACTTCCCAATCATCCAAACTCCCCTCCCCACACTTAAGATAGGTCAACTGATAGCCTTTGGCTCCTGACTTGTAACTATATCCCATTCCTCTTTTGATGTTCTCACCAAGAGGGGTTTAACTGCCCTTTCCTTGATTCATTAGATAGTTACTTCAAAGAAACTCCAAAGAGGCATCATTTAACCAAACAACTCTCCTGTCTTAGTAAATCCAGACTAAACCTCAAAAGCAATTAATCCTAAACTTCACACATTATTGTCTTTAGCCCCTGTCAGTGACCTCAGCCTACAATATTGATTACCACTCTACCTCCTAATATGAATCTTTCAGACGATCAATCAGTTTCCAGAACAGGGAAGAGTTATAGGCATTCTAATACTGAAAATATGCCAAGGTCCACAAATTAGCCCAAGAACAAACCAAGCTTACCAAACCTGTCATAAGTTTATTACCATTTATAATCCATTTCTTATCCCCAAACTCAAGGAGAGGATGATCCATATTCAGTCTAAGGAGTGTATCAAGAGAAAGTGCATTTAAAATGAAGGTGGGAAATAAGCCAGTTGGAAAAAGACAAATATCCATGATCTCACTCATTTGTGGAATATAATGAACAACAAAAACTGACCAACAAAAATAGATCCAGAGACAGAGAAGCATCAAACAGACCGTCAAACCTCAAAGGGAAGGCAGGGGAGGGTGGGAACGGGGAGGGGGTAAGAGATCAAGCAAAGGACTTGTGTGCATGCAAATAAGCATAACCAATGGGCACAGCGAATAGGGAGGTGAGGACTTGTGCTGGGGGTGGGAGTAGCTGGGGAGAGGTCAATGGGGGGAAAAGAGGACATATGTAATACTTTAAACAACAAAGAACTTAAATAAAAATAGAATAAAATGAAGATGGGGGACTGCGTGAAAAAGGTGAAGAGATGGGGAAGTACAGATTGGTAGTTAAAAAATAATTATGGGGATGTAAACTACACCATAGGCAATAGAGTCAATAATATCATAATAATTTTGTATGGTGCCACGTGGGTATTAGAAATATTGAGGGGATATTCTGTAAAGTTCATGATTGTTTATGTTGTACATCTGAAACTAATACAAAATAATGTTGAGTGTAACTTGTATTGAAAAAATTTAATTAAAAAAAGATGAAGACATGTACTTGATTTAGTAGCAAAGGTACTAAAACATTTTATTAAATTAACAAATATTTCCAACTATTCTAACATATAAATAAGATTTGTGAGGCCTCTGTGAAAGGGTAACATACAAATCCATGATAGTTTACATGTTTTACTAAGACTTTAAATGGTCAAAGGGCAAATAAGATAAATGACCAATGAATACAGAGAAATGTTCAACATCACTAGTAGTAAGAAAACAAAAGCAAGTTAAAGAAGCAGTAAGATACATTTCCGCATCAAATCAGGAAGACAAAATCTTGAAAACATGCTCTGTGGGGAACGAACGGAACAGTAAAGTCAGCTCCCTGCTCTAAAAAGACAGCACAATGCCAGCATGCGCTCTAGCCCAGCCTTTCACAGGGGGCCTGGACACAGCAAGTTCCCATTGAATATCTGGTAAGTAAATAGATAAAATCAGTACAGGGACACTTGGCTGGTGGGCGTGCACTGAATAAAATTTGGAGGAGCAATTGGATAATAAGTATTAACATGCGGTGATAGTCATACTTTTGATACTGCAATTTTTCTCCTAGGAACCCATTATAAAGAAATTCTTTAAAAATGTAAACATCCTATCCAAAAATGCTTATCTATATTATTAAAACATGGAAAAATTATAAACCAGCCAACATCCAAAAGTAGGCAAATGATAGTAAACAGATGGCCCATTCTCTGTACAGAATATCTCCCAATAATTAAAACAATATTTACAAAATGTTTGGAAATATAGGAAAAGGTTTATAATATGTTAAGCCAAAAGTTATGTATTAAGTATAGGAATTTTATTTAAGCATAGTAAAAATAACTTTAAAAATGCAATTTTAACAGTATTTTTTCTAAGCATGGTGTTAACAGAAGGGTGAAATCTCTCTGTATCTAAGCTAATAAAAGAGTAATATGCAAATTAGACATCACTCTGTTATACCCACAAGCCAATCAGGAGCAAATATGCAAATTAACTGAGCTAAGATGGCGGTAGCCACAGAGCTGGAGTTGCCCTGGGCAATGGAGGAAGCCAGGACCCTGTGGGCCCTGAGCTCTACTCAAGGCTACAAAGTTTCAATTACAGAAGATAAACAAACCCCAGATACCTGCTGGGCTGGGACCTTGGGTTGCCAGGGGCAACCCAGACTTGGGGGGGGGGGAACAAAGGCAACAAAGTTTCAATTATAGAAGTTAAGTAAATCCCAAATACCTGCTTCCAGCCAGGCACCCCGGTAGGGACCCAAACCCTGTGGGCAGCCTGAAATGGCCATCAGCCCCTCACCCAGGCTGGCCAGGAAAATTAGGCGTCACTCTGTTATGAAGTAAAATTTATATTATTAGGAATAAACAAGGTCTGTTTCCCTTCCAAAAATAGTTCAGTACAAAGGAAGATGGGATCTGTAAAGAGAGCATTTGGGAAACCCAGCCAGAGTCTGAGGTCCAGATAAGGGGAAATAGGAGACAATTCTGGATTATTTTTCTTCCTAGAAAGAAATCCACATAGAGATTTCTTTCCCTTGAGGGGTCCAAGACTGTGAGAGGCACAGGCCGGGCTGAGGGACAGCCCTCCCCTCCCCCCTTTTTGTGCACCGGGCCTCTAGTTCTTCTATAATTCTGTATTAACAAACAGTTCATCTTCTGAGGATTATTCTGACACACATGCCGAACAACAAGTATAGGATATATCCCCACAGCCCCTTACTCAGGTACCTTCCTCCATAGCCCATACCATCCCTCAATGTAAAGGGCCCTACTGCTCACCTCTGCTACTACTCTCTCCCTTCTAGACAAGAGCCCCTGGGATAATACTAGCAGTCACCATCAGGCAGATATATCACATCAGTTAGAACACTGCTCGCTGCTTGTTGGATTTCTGGCATTCAATCTCAGAGCCAGTTCTAGAGCTGCATCAGTTTCTTCAGCCATTTCCTTCTAGACCATCACCTTATTATTCAGGTCTTTAAAGTACCACCATAATTCAAAGCAGAGCCTTTTTTAATAATAAAGCCCTGACTGAAAACTGCTCCTACTGTCCCTTTAATTATTCACATTTATGTTTTTATCTACAAGTGTGGGAAACAAGATAAATAGATCCTTAGCTCAAGAACTGCTCCAGGCCCAGACCACCCTCCCCCACCACACACACCCAAGTCCTAGTCAAGCTCTTCCCTGGAGTGCTCCATGCATGGTCTCCTAGGTTGGTTTCCTACCTCTTTCCTACTTTCCTGCTCTTTGAATCGTTTTGTTCACAGAAACTCAATCTGGAGGTCCTAAACGATACCACTGCTGGTGCTTGCTCTTCACCTCAATAACCAGCAAGGGTGGACAGGAGGCTCCACAGCCTCTGCCCAGTCCAGGCCTGTTGGGTATTACTCCCGGGAGTCCCTGCCTGTCCAAAGAGGAGGAATCAATCAGCCAGGACTCAAAGAAAGTCCACATTTAATTAGGTTAATTTCAGGGCAGTGATGTAAAAAAAAAAAAAGGGCCTCTCACTTCCTGAGACCTAAATATAAATACAGAGAGATCATGAATATCTGCATATTTTCCGAGAAGTCTTCAGAAAAGAGTTTAGTATGTAATATGTTGTCATTGGATTCCCAGAAACCCGCCTCTGCCACATCTGCTCCTTCTCGGGAACAAGTCATTGTTGCTTCAACATCTGAATCATCCAGCTGCTTATTTGTGTACACCACGCAAATGTGAGTCTCCTCTCCTCATGACCGAAACACTTAGGATTTCCTTCCCCTGCACATGACCACAAGGCTTCTTTCTTAAACACAGTGAGTAAGAAGTAATGGCTGCTGCGATGTCTCACACAAACTATAAAGTCTGTATTTCTCATTGCCTGAAAGAAGGCACAGCCCTAATGCACAGAAATACTATAATTAAAAGAATGAAAGCGATCCTACTTTTACTGATCAGTGGGAGGTGTTTGACTTCTGGAAAGCATCTCTTTTTTTCTCTCCTTCATTTTGCCCATTATGTTAAAATGATACAAACATTTATATAGTTACTGTTCAACCAACCACTGAAAAATTCAAGTATCTAGGTTACTGAACCTATCTTGAAAGGTAACTGACCTGTGCTCATCTGTAATCCAATGCATGATCAGTGCACTGATTTAACACATAGTATTTACAAGGTCATTCAAGACATCACTTATCCATTCAGTCAAAACACTGAATCATGCAATACAGAGATAACTAAGACAAATCCTTGCCTTCACGGAGGCCAGTAACCCATAGGGAAAGTGAAGAAACAAAGGAATCCTTGGGATGTAGATGCTACAAGGAGAATAAGTACCAAGGAAATAAAGAGCAGAACTAACTAAGGCAGTCCAAAGGAGAGTGGTGTGTGTGTGTGTGTAATAGGATACTTCTCAGAAGAAATAATACTTGTTACATGAAGAATAAGATTGTGTGTGTGTGTGTGTGCAATGAGTTTATGCATATATATTTCAATTCTCATTTGAGGATATTTTCCCATTGATTTTTTCGAGAGAGTGGAAGAGAGGGAAAGACAGAGAGAAATATCAATGTGAGAGAAACACATCGATTAGTTACCTCTTGCACGTGCCCTGACCAAGGCTCAGGCCTGGAAGAAGCCTGCAACCAAGGTACGTACCCTTGACCAGAATCTAACCTGGGACACTTAGGTCCACAGGCTGACGCTCTATCCACTGAGCCAAACAGGCTAGAGTGAGTTCCTATATTTTGAAGAATAAGATGTAACTTGGCAAATCAGAAAGGACATGCACATGTAAAAGAATGCGTATGCCTCAGCAGATGGCACATGTCTCACTGTGACTGGAATGTGGGCTGCTGTGGAAGAGGCAGGTGAGGGCCAGGTGGCTAAGGCCCTTGAGAACAGCTTTGCTAAGGAAACTAAATTTCATCCTCCAGTCACAAAAATAGTTTGATCAGAGGAGACCTGATGTCCTGTCAGCCCTCTTAACTGCCTTGTCCCTGCCTTTTAAATTCAAATGGTTTATTCTCCCACAAGCCACAGTGCACTAAGCCTGAAATCCAGCTGTGGACTGCACCTGCCTCAGGTAATTGTCTGGAACAACTTACCTGTTTCCTTAGACTCGTTCTTCCTTACTCTTCTTTGCCTCTCAAATCCCTAAATCTATTCTTAGTTCCCATATTGCTGCTCCCTGCCATGTTTTTAGTTACCACTTAGGAGTTCTCTTTCTGCATCACAGCTTAACTATTTTTTTAAAAAAATATATTTTACTGACTTTTTTACAGAGAGGAAGGGAGAGGGATAGAGAGTTGGAAACATCGATGAGAGAGAAACATCGATCAGCTGCCTCCTGCACACCCCCTACGGGGGATGTGCCCACAACCAAGGTACATGTCTTTGACCGGAATCGAACCTGGGACCTTACAGTCCACAGGCCGATGCTCTATCCACTGAGCTAAATTGATGAGGGCCTCTTATCTCTTTTTATTGCCCCAAAATTTCATTATGAAAATTCTTTTTTAATTTTGTTTTATTGCTTAAAGTATTACAAAGAGTATTACACGTCTCCTTTTTTTTCCTCTTGACTTTCTCCTGGCCTCCCCTACCCTCCAGTGTCTTGTGTCCATTGATTATACTCATATGCATACATACAAGTCCTTCAGTTAATCTCTTCACCCCCCCAATTCTCCCCAGCCTTCCCGCTGTAGTTTGACAGTCTGTTCAATGCTGCTTTGCCTCTGTATCTATTTTTGTTTATCAGTTTATAATGGTCTTTATTATCCATAAATAAGTGAGATCATGTGGTATTTTTCTTTCACTTCCTGGCTTATTTCACTTAGCATAATGCTCTCCAGTTCCATCCATGCTGCTGCAAATGGTAAGAATTCCTTCTTTTTTACAGCAGCATAGTATTCCACTGTGTAGATGTACCACAGCTTAACTCTTGACTCTTTCTGGTCAGGTGATCTTGCAGGCCTTAGCTTCAGGTTACAGGCATTCCCCATCACAGTGACCTGTGACCCTCTGCCACTAGACCCATGGTTGCATCACTATTCCACTAGGGTCTCCCACACTCTTGCAATAATAATGTTTCTCAGGTGGTTCTGAGCTGTGTAAGAGTTTTCTCAGTGTGGATGGGGATTGTAGCCAATTACTTACAAAGATAAATTTTCTTACTGGAGTTCAATGAGACTAGAAGTCTAATTTTCTACTCTTCTTTGCACCTGGTTGGGAAAATTCTCTAGCTATTTTAAAGTATCCTTGGCTCACATTATTTTTTGCTTCACCCAATGACAAAACTTGGAAAAATTTAGATTTGCATTCAACCTCCCATGATTAAGTTATTCCTGTTCACTATTTGGCCCTCATTTCCAACCTCTCCCAGCAAAATTAAAAGATCTAATTTTGAGACTCTTCCAGTAGTCACAGGGGAGTTTCTAAATGATTAATATAGAAAAATGTTTTTTACTATTGAATGTTGGGAAAGAACTTACTCCCCTCTATCAGCTCCCACCAGCACTCAGCACCCACTCCACAAGTGATAAAAGCAGGAGTGGAGGGGAATTCATGTTAAAGCCCAAACATGATTATAAGCTGCAAAGACAAATGATACCAAATGTAATTTTTTCCCCTCATGAAAAATATAGAATAGTGCGAAAAGTATGGGCCTTGGATTCAGAAAGATTATCATCTATATATTTGGGCAAGTTCTTCATCTATAAAATGGAGATAATAGAAAACCCCACAAGAGTTTTATGAGGATTAAACAAGATGAAATAAAGTACTTTATATAGCACTCAGAAAATTGTTGTTAAGCCCTAGCCAGTTTGGCTCAGTGGATAGTGGTGTTAGGTCTGATCAAGTAATCGAATCGATACCCCGCACCTGGGAACTGACCTTTAGGCCATTTCACTATGGACATTCTCTTTTGCTGAGACGACACTTTACTTACTGAGACCACATTCCATTATCTCTCCCCTCTGGACCTGCTCAGAGAATTCTCCGCCCAGGAAAAGCCCACCAAAAGTCCTTTAAAAATTGCTGACTCCCGTCAATGGATGCTGGAGCCATCTGAGGAGCAGCCACCTGGTGTGCAGATGATCAAATAAATTGGTAATCCCTCACCATTCTGGCCTCGTGCATTCCTCCTTCTGAGACCTAACAGATAGAGTGTTGGTCTGAGGACTGAAGGGTCCTGTCCAGTCAAGGACACTTGCCCAGGTTGTGGGCTCAATCTCTAGTACAGGGAGTCCAGGAGGCAGCCAATCAATGAGTCTCATCATTGATGTTTCTATCTCTCTCTCCTTCTCCCTTCCTCTCTGAAATTAATAAAAAATTTAAAAAATATATTTAAAAAATCGTAGTTAATACTTTTATTACCATTAATACTACTAATATTACTTTTACTACCACAACTAATGAAGTATGACACTAAAGTCAATGGTCCACCTTTAGATGAGCTAAAGGATAATTCTACAAGGATTTAGAAATGTTCTATTTAAAACTAAAGTTAAGCTCCTATCTAGGCATATCACATATATTAAGAGAGAGGAGAAAGTATAGTGTAAGGAAAAATTAAAAGATCTAATTTTGAGACTGTTCCAGTAGTCATTGGGGGGTTTCTGGATGATTAATATAGAAAAAATGTTTTTAACTATTGAATGTTGGCAAAGAACTCACTTCTCTCTACCAGCTCCCACCAGCACTCAGCACCCACTCCACAAGTAAGAGAAAGAAAACAAATCCAGTTGCCACTGCTGGAAGCTATACGCCCTCAGTTCTGGCAACAACAACAAAAGCATTTGTAATTTCCTGCCATAAAGAAGACAATGCAGAAATCCTGCATCTAAGTAAGAGTAATTTAAAGTCTGGAGGTTATAAAAACTGTAGCTGCATTTTGATTACTGGCATTCTGGGAAATACAGGGGTTGTCTTGTCTTGCATTCATTTCTTGGAGTATTCATATTGAACTAGGATATGCTATTAAACATCTTTTCCCCAAAATACATTATTTAACCTTAACAATTTTCATTGGGAAATCTCAGTATGAATTGAGTTTATTATTTGTTCCTTGCACTTCAATAAATTTGAGTTCACTTCTGAGATCAAAATTTATAGATATATAAAATAATAAGTTAACATTAATAAATAAATGATTCCAATAATTAAACATTAACTTCTGAAATGGGTTTCACCTACATCTACTAGAGATAATCATACTGCAAACAGCATTTTTGTATCATTTTGATGAGCTAGAAAGTGCACACTTAATCTCCTTATAGGAAGAACGACTAAAGCAAATAATGGTCATAAAACATATTAAGGGTCATGTAGCAAATTAGTGTTTGAACTAAGAATAAAATTCTGACTTGCATTCAAATGCCTATTATTCATCTAGTCTAAGTTATTGGTGATGGGATGGTAGTAGGGAAGGGAAAAAATATTACTCCCCTTCATAATCCTAGAAAGAAAATCTTTGTTTTCCCAAATCAAAATAAATGTGTTACAAATTTAAACAGACTTTTTCTAAAACTTTCTGATTGTCACAAGATAAAATCATATGAATTTTGAACAAATGTGTATCTCTTTAAGAAATGCTTTTAGATCACAGAACACAACTTGCAAACTTAAAATTATTTGACTCACTGCCTAATATTCTCCATACAAAACTTTAGCCTTTTCTATTGTAATTACTAGGTCCTACTAAGAAACTATAACTTAAGGAATTTTCTCATTAGCTTTATTAATAACTTTCCTCATAGTTTACTTTCTACTCTGTTTGGAACGTTTGATGATCCTCTGTCCAAATACAGAGATTCTCAAGGGCATACTAAGAAGCCTGCCTAAAAGATTAGAGAAAGAGCGATTATGGCTTCCAATAAGCACCAGCAAGTAGGGAGAAATAGGAGAATAAAAAATTGTCAATGTCTCTCTTAAGGCTAAAATTAATTTATTTTACATAACTTATTTTTCCTAGATAATTTCTCTAATTTGAATGTAAAGGTAGATACTATTTACCTCACTACCACAAAACTGTATTTAAAAGAAATGAGGGACTGGTCTTGTAGGAAAGAAGAAAATATCTCCCTCTTACATTTTAAAAATGTCCATATTAGACATTAAAAGCAAAGAGCATATTTAAACAATGTCCATGTTAAAGATTAGATCCAAAGTGTTTTCATATACTTTGGCTAAATAATACGGATTAAACATTTCTTGATATTGATACAGCTTTTTATGACATCAACCTATCTTTAAAGAACTGTATAAAAATCTTCTTATAAATACAACTAATTGCATTCACAATCCAAAGTGTTGAGAGTAACACTCCAAAATCTTTATGATGAAAATCTCTCTAAATGAAGATTATTCCTAGGCCTTCCTTTACAAATTAATCAACACACAAATCCTTAGCTTTGTTCAATATAACTGAATTGAGTATATTTATACTCAGCTAGTATGATTTTTAAAACTTGAGATCAGCAGCCCTGCAGGTTACAACTGGAGGACACCTGAACCTACTTGTCATGTGCCAAACAATGACCTTCACCAAGAACTCTTCTTTCACAGTTCAGCCCGTAAACTCTAGCAAATTAAAAGCATTTATTAAGTAAAGAGGAATTTCAACTCTGATAATTCGAAGAGATTTATCTCTACTTTAATAAGAAACCTTTCTTTCCCCTCCTGCAGTCAAGAGCACAGGCTTCTGCTTACCTTCCTCTGGGGCCACTGCCCTTCTGTGTCGGCACTTCCAAATCTTGGGAACTGAAATTGACTGACCATGTCTTGGGTTATAGTAGCAGCACGCACCCATGGTGCCAAAAGGTGGGGAGCCTGCGGCAAACATGATCGGTTCTCAGGACAGCTTGAGAAGAAGGAACATGTACAGGATGCCCTTCCCTGGCTCCATCGAAGGAGCAACTGGTACAGTGCCACCTGGGATGAGACTCTGCCAAGCATTAATGAGTCAACCTTCCGTATGCACAGTGGGCCAGACAGGTTTCACCACTTTGCAGTCATATTAATGACAAAACCAACGCTTTTCTTCAAGAGCTTCTTTTTATTTTCTTCCTCTTTCAGGGGAAAGAAGGTGATCACTTTTCAAAAGATGTTTTCAATTCAACACAGAAACCTAATTTTTTTTTTTACCTTTTTATCTATGATTTTTTTAAAATCATACCTGAAAACTAAGTCATATATGAACTGTCCCTTATTCTATTCTAAAAACAAATGATTCTACTATATCTGTCTTCAAAATGAGTTAGGGACTTCATCTTCAGATTTCGAAAGCCAATCAACCTCCTTCCCTACCTCCATAAAGTGACCTGCAACACTGCATTTAGCCTTGGATGTAGATCTGAACTATGAAAAAAAAATCACTGTATAATTATCTTAATGAGACTTTGTGTTTATAGCGAGCCTTTTATCTAAAGAGCTCAAAGCCTTTGGCTAACGTGATCTTATTAAACTTCATAACACCCCACTCAAGAATGCAATAATAAGGAATATTACTATCAATTTGAACAGGTGGGGGAAACTGAGGGGTTAGTGATTACATGACTCAATTTGAGATCACAACGCTGGCTGAAGGCAGTGTGATTCAGGACTCTGACCGTTCTTTTCAAGGACATACCCAATTGACCAGGGGAGGGCTTCATGTTGAAATGAGAATTAGCTTTCACTTCTTTTGCTCTATGGTTAAAAAAAAACAACAACACATAAAAATGAGGAAAATAGAAATTATTTTGTTTGCAAATTCTGGCACACGTGCTGAAGACAGCAGATGTGCTAACTCCAGTCACTTTATTGCCCTCTTTACGCTTTTCCTTTCCCAAAGCCACCAGCATCTTCCGAATAGGATGGTTGGCCAGTGCACTTTTTTCATGCACCAGGAAGGATGAAGTGTTCAATACTGGCCATCCTGTGCGTGCTCACTGTGAGATGTTCAAACGCTATGGAATTACATAGTGTTTTAGGTGGACTTTTTATTTATTTATTTTTAAAATAAATTTTATTGATTTTTTACAGAGAGGAAGGGAGAGAGATAGAGAGTTAGAAACATCGATGAGAGAGAAACATCCATCAGCTGCCTCCTGCACACCTCCTACTGGGGACGTGCCTGCAACCAAGGTATATGCCCTTGACTGGAATCGAACCTGGGACCCTTCAGTCTGCAGGCCGATGCTCTACCCACAGAGCAAAACCGGCCAGGGCTTAGGTGGACTTTTAGTATGCCCTTGAGAATCTCTGTATGTGGACAGGGGATCATCAACAGTTCCAAATACAGTAGATAATCCAGGCATTCTCAAACTACGGCCCGCGGGCCACATGCGGCCCACCGAGGACATTTACCTGGTCCGCCGGGTGTTTTTGCCGCCGCTGCCTGTCCTGCTTAAAATAAGATATGTGCAGTGTGCATAGGAATTTGTTCATAGTTTTGTGTTTTTTTTAAACCATAGTCCGGTCCTCCAACGGTCGGAGGGACTGTGAACTGGTCCCCTGTTTAAAAAGTTTGAGGACCCCTGTTAAATGAACTATGAGGAAAGTTATTAATAAAATAAGGAAATTCCTTAAACTATAATTGCTTAGTAGGAACTAATAATTAAAATCTCATGCTGTCACTCTCAGAGATCACACTGTCATATGTGGGGATGTATGAATACACACATGCCGTGCAGCCAGACATTCTGTTCTGCATAGTGTTTTGGTTGTCTTCATTTTCCTATAGTCCTTGGTCATCATTTTTGTCAGCTCATATATCTGTACACCATTCTTTTAAGTGATTACATATCGCTTTTTTTGTAATCCTCATCTGAGGATATTTTTTTCCATTGATTTTTAGAGAGAGTGAAAGAGCGGGGGAGGGAGAAAAAGGGAGAGGAAAGAAAGAGAGAAAGAGAAATATCGCTGTGAGAGAGACACATCAATTGATTGCCTCCCCCACACACCCCAACCAGGGATGGGGATCGAACCTGCAACCCAGGTATGTGCCCTTTACTGGGAATCAAACCCAGGACCCTACACTTGGCACAGGACAATACTCTAATCATTCAGCCACACCAGTCAAGGCTATATATCTATTTTTATGTATATATGTACAAGAATATATTAAAATTTATTTTTCCTAACTCCCTTTTACTGGATACTTGGGTATTCCCTTTCTTCTCCCATCTTATACAATGCAGTAAATATCCTTGTATGCTAACATTATGTGTTTTTAAAATATTTCTTTGGATCTTTCCATTTTTTACCTGATCCAGACCTCTTGTTTGTGAAAATGTAACAGTTAACTCTGTGCACTGAGATGCTGATGGTATTGTGACCCTGCAGCCTCAGATGAAAACTGGTTTCCTCTTTCTTCCCATCTCTGCTTGGTTTTGTTTGTTTCTTTAATTGATTGATATGTGTGTGTGTGTGTGTGTGTGTGTGTGTGTTTATTTTATTGCTGATATAGTATTACAGATGTCTCCTATTTCTCCCCTTTCCTCCCCCTTTGCTCAGCCCCTACTCACCCCCAGATTTGTTGTTTGTGTGTGTGTGTGTGTGTGTGTGTGTTTAATATGTTTCATTGCTTTTAGAGAGAGAGGAAGGGAGAGGGATAGAAACATCCATCGGCTGCCTCCTGCACAACTTCCATAGGGGAATTGAGTCCACAACCCGAATATGTGTCCTAACAGGGGATCAAACTCGTGACCTCTTGATTCATGGGTTGATGCTCAACCATTGAGCAACACTACTCAGGCAGCAGAAGTTTTGGCTTTATCTGCAGAACACTACTTTGCTTTATCCATATGACCCAAAACATGTGAACTGGAGAACATTCCACATGAGATAGATGGAAGGACGGCTAGTGATGTCATAAGTAAACAATGCAAACAATCACCCATATAGGACTCATAGTCCACTTTCTCCAAGACCTAACCCAACAAAAAATTAGTTCCTGGACTTCTACCAAGACAGAGTGGTGGGTGCTATGTTTTTTGTTTGTTTGTTTGTTTGTTTGTTTTGGGGGGTATTTTACAAATAAGACTTAGATCATATGCCTAAATTTGAGTTTGAGCACCATAATAACTGATTATATTATGCCTCTGCCCCCTCAGACCAAATGGGAGATTCAGTGTCACATTCAATCCAATGCCAATGCCCTTAACAATCTTGTGGATTGTCTATAAATTGAAAGCCCAAAGGAGTGTTTTATTCCCTTGTTTCCAGTGGTATTAGCCCCAGTATCACAATTATTTCCACATGGATATCCTGTGTCTATTATCTTACTTCCAAATAATGCACACAATTCACATTTTACTTTACATTTGAAAAACTAAAGGAAAAGAAAGTAATAGATTTAGAGCCACAACATGAAAAATCTAGAACTTAAGGCGATCACCATCATTATTTTTCATATTAACGAATTCATTTATTCACTTATTAAATATGTACTGCAAGTAAACAATGTCAATAAGACACAGTCCATGCTTTCAAAGAGCTGACAGAACATTCAGAGCCACTGACAAAGAAAAACAGGCAAATAAAAACAATACTCCTGAAGTGCAGGGAAGGGTTCCTGGAAACTGTTACAGTTAACAAACATAGAAACAACAACAAAAACCACACACCTTGCTAACACAATGAAGTGCAGTGTTCTTGGGCATGTGAACCCTAAAGATTTTTAATACCCTCAGCTCCCTTCACCAAGAAAGTGGATAAACTGAGAAGCCTTATTTATTCTTGTCATATTCCAATTCTATTTGTTTCTATCCCTTCTTAAAATATTGCCATGTTCTCTAAGCTCAAGTAGCCAAGTAATTACACTCTTCAAAAAGAAATAAATTTTTTTAAACCAGTCATTTCATAACATTGTCTCCAAAAAAGTAGATGCTATAGTGGGAAGAAAAGATAATTCAAAATAGGTTTCATAAAATTAATATTGATTTTAACACATTAGGCCCACCCACTCTTTCAATGCTCCCCATAGTAAGTTTCATGCCTGCCTGCTAGGTGTCCTGAGAGTATAAAACACTGCAGGATAAACAACCAGGCCAATATCCTAACATCACCTTCTAAATAGTCCCACTCAATAACCCAGCAATGTTTGAATCTAATGGCCAGTGACAATCCATACAATATGTGAGAGAGAAACCTTGTGTCTATGTCAAACCCATGAATGTAGACTTGACCCATGTTGGCCTGTCCTATTTCAACTATACTCTTCCAAAGACCTGAGAATAAGGGTCTTTGTTCCAACCGCTGCCATGATCTTGCTATATAAGGAGAGGGAACTGATTATATTTCCTAAGGTAGGAACGGTAGAAAACTGACATAGTACAGGCTATCTAATCTTAATAAAGGACACTAATATTTATTTTGTATGTACCATGTGCCAGACATTGAAACTAAGCATCGCCATAGACTTAAAACTAAAGCTCAAATTTTGGAACCATCTAGAACTGCTCACTCTCTCAATGCCAGAACATTAAGCTTTGTGGATTTATCTGTACAATCCTATATAATAAAAGCCTAATGTGCAAATTGTCGCCTCAACTGGAAGTTCAACCGGGAGTTTGACTGGGGGTGGGGCCAGCCGGCCAACTGTGGGAAGGGAGGCCCTGGCCAGCAGTGGTGGCAGGCAGTCGGGGGAAGGGAGGTCCAGGCCAGCGGCCAGCAGCCACTAGGCATCCTGCCTGTGCACAAATTTCGTGTACTGGGCCTCTTGTGCTTTTTTATATTTATCCCTTTTTTCCCAGTCTCTGTTTGAGTTCTCATCAATTGCAATCATGACAACTGACCTTCCTTATTCTAATCTCTTGTTGTCTTTCACTCTACTGTCTGGTTAATCTTCCTAAATCACGACCAAGGACCTATCACTCATCTGCTCAAAGGTCTTCCATGGCTTTTTGTGATCCATTAAATTAGGTAAGCACTCCCTCACATGGTGCTCAAAGCCTCCTACACTATCTAGGATATAGATTTGATACAATCAATGTTTGGTGAATGAATACAGGACACTAAGTGAACGCTCACTGTATGTGCAAATGGTTCTCCAAAGTTGCATCATAGCATATCAAATATTGAATATATCTCCAAGAGATAAAGAACAAGTCTGGATCTATTTAGCTCTAAAACCAAGAATGTCCATAAAGGGAAAAATGAAATCTCATGTATTTGGGCTGAAGAGATGGTGTGGGTTGTTGCTCAAATAGAGGTGGCTATTTGAAGGGATGTGAGCTTTAACACAGACTCACATATCTGAGAAAAATATGTCCCTTCCATGACTCTTCACCCCAATATCAACAAATTGCTTTCTCATTGGGCCTATTGGACCCACTGAGGAGAGTCACTTAGTTAGAATTTTTTATGTTTTAATAGAAATATAACTAAACCAATATAATAAAAAGGGAAGTTATTAGCTCATATAATAAAAAAGTCCAGGATATAGGCATGTCTGGATCTAGGTGCTCAAATGATATACGGAATCTCAAATGATATAAGGCATCTTTTGAACCTGTTTTCTCATGTGGAGTCAAGATAGTATTACAGCTTCAGAATTATACCGTTCTACCTTCGTAACCACAAGTTATGAAGTGTCCCAGCAGTTCTAACAAAGACCCAAAGATCACTCCTCATAGAATAACTTGAAAAATGTGCCCATCCCTGAAGTGATCATAGTAGCCAGATCCTGCATCACATGACTGGGTCACACAATCTCTAGGAGATTAGCCTTACCTTTTTTTTCCTTCCTTTTTATTGGATTTACTGGGGTGACACTGGTTAACAAAATTATACAGGTGCACAATTGTACAACACATCATCCATACACTAATTGCATGTTCAACTATCAAGTCAAGTGTCTGTCCATCACCGTTTATTCCTTCACACCCTCCTCCACCTCCCCCACTCCCCTTCCCCAGGCACTCATCCTTACCACATAAAGTGAAAGGTGGCTCCTGATAGAAAAAGTGGGGTACTATGGCAAGCCAAAGGGGAAATAGATGCCATGTGGGAAAACACATTGATGCCTACTGTTAAAAAGTTCTGAGACACAGAATGAGACGGAGATGGTCAGCTTGTTATGATGTTACAACTTCTCTGTGCTATTATAGCTTCTGACCAATGAGGGAGCCCCTCTATATGTTTCACCTACGCTTGTCAGTTTGCTTCTTTATCAGTAATGCTTTCGATGACCCCACCATTCATCAGGAGAAGGCCTACTGACTCCCCCCTGGGACTGAGTATGAGGATTTCTTTCAAATTCCCAAGTGATCTTACTGTGTGGCCCGGGTTGAGAATCATTGGAGTAAAAAAGCACTTGGTCTTCACCACAGAGACATACAAACACTGCTTAAATCTTATAGCATCTGTTTTGTTTCATCTAATCTATCTTCTAAAGACAAATCTGAGATTCATTTTTAGCAATGGAGCCACAGGTTTGGAGGGAGAAAGAGTAATATCCACAAATCAGATACTGGACTCAACAGCACTCTGTTGCCCCCTTATTATATTCTTTGAATAGATCAATTCAATACGAGATGGGCGAAGGGGCAAAAGTGGGCTTAATTTATATTTCTTACCATTTTTCTTTATTTGCGAAGAGAAACAAACCATGGAGCCTTGCTTGCACAAGGACAAATGCTGAAGTTACTGTGTGCCACTTTTATCTAATGAAGTCAGAAGCAGTTCAAGGAGGTTACATCCTGCAATACACCACTGCTTCCCTATCAAAGAACGTTGAGATAATTTAAAGGAACTGAGTTTATCTGTATCACTCCTCTTTCTAAAATAGCATAAAGCCATACAATAAGATTATATCCGGGGGGGAGGTCATCTGATACACTAGAATGCAGAGTTTGAAGCCCTGATCCAGCATTTACTAGCTGTGGTCACTCAGGTTAGGAAAGTTAACCTTTCTAAGCCTAGTTTTTGTCATCTAGAAATGGAGGCAATATATAACCTTTCTCAAACACTCTTGAAGGGCTTATAGATAATATACAGAAAGCATCTGACACATTGTAAGATGTAAGTAATTATTAGCTATTATCATCTAGGAAAGTAATTTTTTGAACCCAGTCTTGAGGATTAGTTCTAAATGAAAATTATACTATTCCTGGGTCGTAAATGCCAATACGGTAGAACAATACCTGTAAACAGTTATTTAAAGAAAATATGTATGGAAGATTACAAGTTAGTAATGTTTAGTGTCTAAACAAATGCTCTTGAATTTGGATATCTAAATTATACTTTAAAAAATAAGAATAAGGTTCATTAAATGACCAACTTTGTATGGTGAAATTTTCCTAAGAGCTCCCACAGTTTTAGTAACTGGGGTGTTCTTTTCTTCCTGTGAGTTTATCAAGGAAGTATTTCATTAATATTAAATATCTAAATTTTTAACTTCCTAAGTAGGATTGATTGCTTATTTACATCCAACTTAAAAAATGCCAAATTTCTTTCTAAAAACTATCTCTTTCATAATCCATGATTAAAAGCTCTTCTTTACAATAAGTCACTTGGCTGGACTAAAGAGCTACATATGAGATAATAATAATAACACCAACCTTATAGTGAAGTTTTGAGAACCAGATAACACAGATGAAAGGGCTTTGCAAATGATAAAGCACTGTCTAAATGCCCCCCTTTGGCAGTTGTGGCTGCCACAGCTGCTGACTAAAAGGAGTTTATCCCTGGAGTGTTCACCCTTATTAGAAACACAATTGTGATCCAACACCATGTGATGAGATACAGAGTGTTATCTTAGATTGAGAGGAGGAAGAAATGAGTGGAGTGACAGAAGTAACACTGTGAAGGAGGCAGGAGGGGTAAGCAGAGTGGCCTCAGATGGGCAAGAGAGAGATGAGAGGAAGGAGAAGAAGGAGAGGAAGGAAGGTGGTCCAACAGAACAGCATGGAGTGTTTACAAATAATATGGAGCCTTGAGATACAGAGTCTGTGCAGGGAAGCAAAGTGTGAAATAAAGCCAGAAAGGAAGGTGAGTAATGGTGGTGAAAAGCCAATGCCTACAACATCCAATATTTTTTCAAGTAGGTCAACTCTACATCTATTCTTACTACCCACTGAGTACTTATATTACTTACCAGAGGCCAGGTGCACGAATTCGTGCACGGGTGGAGTCCCTCTGCCTAATGGGGAGGTTGGCTGGCCAGCCCTGCCCCTCATCAGGGCAATCTGGGGAGCTGGCCAGAAGGGGGTAGGAGCTATGGGAGGTTGGCCAGCCGCAGGAGGTTGGCTGTGGGAGTGCACTAACCACCAGTGCATTGAGCGTCTGCTCCCTGGTGATCAGTGTGTGTCATAGCAGTCATTCCGGTCATTTTGGTCATTCAGTCATTAGGGTTGCTTAGGCTTTTATATAGAGAGATATTCAAGGTTATCATTTATCAGCTTTCAAACTCATTTTAAAAGTCCCACAGATGAAGGATGTGGCTGAGGGTTCTTGCGTTTCTGCTTATTCTTTAGTAGGTGAGCGCTAAAGGGAAGTGACAGGAAATGTGCTGAAAAGGGGGAGCTGCACATCCTGGCAGCATTCCCAGGATGGAGGAGCTCTGCGGATGTAAAGAGAAAGCAGTAAAGCAGCAGTGTAGGCTGCAGGCAGGTTGGAGCAGAAACCAGGGGAAAGAAAGAAGACAAATAACTTGTAACTACCAATTTGCAGGGTCATGAAACCTGAACTCTTCTAGACCTGCCTTCCTGGTGAGTCCTCTGGTTCCAAAACCCTGGAGTGGAAAACTGATACCCATAAAAAAAAACTGGCTGAGTAACTATAAAGTGTGATAAATGCTTCATCTTGATTAAAGGTAGTGCTTTTTCTGACAAAGAAAAATCGTGGCTGGTTGACTCCACAGAGAGGTTATAATGCATGGTTACACATGGGAGTTTGAGAAAACTGCATAATGCATGTTGCAAACAAACATGTTGACCATTAGGAGCTGGGAGGAGAGAGGCAAAAAAGACAGAGTCCTAGCCATAATGAGCAAGGAGGAGATGTCACATCTTACATTCCCTCTAACGGAGGGGAGGTCAGGCTGAACTTGTTTTTCTTTGGGACTGCGGTCTCCAATTGAATCTATAGTAGGCTGAATCACTGTAACTCAACCACAGATACCCATTAATTTTCAGTAATGCCATGGTTAATGCTCCTCTAGTTTCAACCTGGACCCTAAGACCTTTGAACTAATTCGATTCTGTCCTTACATAGACTGTCACTTAACCTCAGTCTCAAGGGACAGACAAGAATAACCAAAAAGTTGAGTCAATAAGTGAATTATGATCTAACTATGATCAAAACAATCCCTATTACTTACTAAACAAAATCTAAGTGTAGCTGTCTTTGTTAAGTTGAAGAAATATATTTTAAACACTGATATACCTTTTAAAATAGAAGTCAAATCCATGTGTACGAAAGTTACTCAACCAGGATAAAAGTTGAAATAAATGTTTTCAAATCAAACTCAGCTCCATCCCAACCAAAGCTCCCTTGTTCAAGCTCCTCTCTGGGGCTGTGGAGCTCCCTTCTCGGGTGCTGTGTCCAAGAGATGATTTCAGATAGGTTTTATTGTAGTGATACCTATGAGGACACCAATGCCACATCTACCCGCAGCGTCTGTGGAGAAGTAGGTGCAACAAATCCAAGATCCTTTCCCTAGGTATCCCTGAAGGGTAACAGGATGAGATGGTGGCTACACCTCTGAGGGACGTCATGTCTCTGATCATGCTAAAGGAGGATTTGGATGGAGAAGTGGAAGAGGCAGCAACAAGATAAGGGAGAGATGCCTGGTCAGTGTGGTTCACTAGTTGAGTGGCAATCTATGAACCAGTAGATCATGGTTCGATTCCCACTCGAACATGCCTAGGTTGCAGGCTTGATCCCCAGTAGGGGGCATGCAGGAGGCATCAATGATTCTCTCTCATCAAGGATGTTTCTGTCTCTCTGCTTCTCTCCCTTCCTCTCTGAAATCAATAAAAATATATTTTAAAAAGTAAAAGAATAGCCCTAGCTGGTTTGGCTCAGTGAGTAGAGCATCGGCCTGCAGACAGAAGGGTCCCAGGTTTGATTCCAGCCAAGAGCACATGCCTGGGTTGCGGGCTTGCAACCCAGTGTGGGTCGTGCAGGAGGCAGCCAATCAATGATTCTCTCTCATCACTGATGTTTCTATCTCTCTCTCCCTCTTCCTTCCTGTCTGAAATCAAGAAAAATATATTTTAAAAAATAAAAAAGAGAAGAGAGAGGGATAGAGGGGAACAGAGGAGAGAGATTGAGGATATAAATGAATGAGAGACAGAAAGCAGATCAAGGCAGATGCCCAGACACAGAGATGCAAGAGGTATGCAGGCTGCAGGCTTGTTGAAACAGAAACCGGGAATGAGGCCAGAGGAAGGAAGAGGAGAGCACGGTGGTAGGAGCAGGAGAGATGCCTAACAGGAATAGAATGGAGAAACAGAGAAAACAAACAACTTGCCCTGGATAAAGAGAAGAGAAAGCAGATTTGTGGGTCACCGAAGGCTGTAATTTCTAACAACCTCAGAAAAAGGCAAGGAACAGCTGATCATTTGAAAATGTGGTCATGATTGTTCCTTAGACAAGATCAGAAATGAGGGCTCTAATTCTGGGCTTTGGATTCCTGAAGGATCTCAAAGATTCAACACCATTCTCTATGCTCCCACAGCCCGCATTTGTTCATCAGTGAATGCTTTCTACACATCCTGAAAGATATTCTTATGATGTTTCCAGGCCCATTTATGAAATGTCCCACAGAAGTTACCACTATCATTACACTGAGACATCAAGATAGCTTATGTAAAGACATATTTTAAAGCTGAGGTAACACAACTCTCAGTGAGAGCAGTAATCAGGCAACCCCACAATGCGATTAGCTATCAGAATTTGGGGGCAAGAACTGAAAAAACTGAGTGAAGTCTCAAATCTTTAGGTTATAAATAAGTGCTTAATATACCAGTACTTTAATGTATCAAACCTTAAATTTTCAAATGAAAAAAAGGTTGATAAACCACCAATCTTAACTGAGCCGAAATAAACCTGAGGCTGGGTTGGCAGTCTGTATAAATAATAATATTAAGATTATTTTTAAAAATGTTTAAAACTCAGTAACTTTTAGAGTTTTGTCAGTACTTGAGCCCTCCCTCATTACTAACTTTTTAAAAATATATATTTTATTGATTTTAGAGAGGAAAGAAGAGGGAGAGAGAGATAGAAACATCAATGATGAGAGAGAATCATTAATCAGCTGCCTCTTGCATGCCCCACATTGGGGATCAAGCCCGCAACCCAGGCATGTACCCTGACAGGGAATCAAACCATGACCTCCTGGTTCATAGGTCAACGCTCAACCACTGAGCCACTCCAGCTGGGCCTTTATCACTAACTTGAAATACTTATTACTAACATACCTTTCCATTGGCAGGTTAAACTGGCATTTTCTGATGTCTACTTCATAGCACACATTATGGGAGACACCCACATGATCTCACCTAATCTCACTACCGGTGTTATTATCCCAATGTTACAGATGAGGAGACTGACGCTGGGGGTGGTTAAGATCACATGACTGGGAACTGGCAGAGCCAGGATACAGACTGAGGGCTAAGAGTCAAAGTCTGGCGCATTTTGTAAGATACCAGACTGCTTCCATTATTCATACCTGTGGCCAGAAAGGAGTTGGCTACCATCCAGAAAGTAGGATGCTGGAATATAAATATTATCTTCTTGCTCATCTACAACCATGCCAAATATTTCACAATAAAAATATATAGGAAGTAATGTAATAGAATAAACTATGTGCCACCCAAATCTGTATGTTTCTCTAACTCCTAGGACTTCAGAATGTGACTTTATTAAGAGATAGGGCCTTTAAATAGGTGATTAGGTGCTCAGCTCAGCAACACACCTATATATAAAAATCTAAGCGATCATCTGACCGTCCGACCATCCAACTGGTAGCTATGACATGCAATGACCCCAGAGGGACAGATGCTCAATGCAGGAGCTGTGGTGACTTGGCACCTGCAGTTCTAGGGTGACGAACTCAGAACCAGAGAGGAGGGAGCCCTATTCCAGAGTGCATTACCCAAGAACCACCTTCTTGCAATCCAGGACCCGTCGGAGGATGTCAGAGAGCCAGTTTCAGCCTCATCCCCACAGGCCAGGCCAAGGAACCCCACTAGTGCACAAATTCATGCACCAGGCCTGTAATATAAAATTGGAACTGTATAGAGATTAGCATGGCCCCTGTGTAAAGATGACACACAAATTCACAAAGTGTTCCATAGTTTTTGAAAAAAATTATATATAAATAAATAAATAAGCTGCTGTGGCTCAGTTGGTTGGAGCATTATCCCCATACACCACAGGTTGTGTCCAATCCCAGGTCAACTGATTGACGTTTCTCTCACACACTGGTGTTTCTTTCTCTCCCTCTCTCTCTTGCTGTCTGTCTCTCTCCCTTCCTCCCTCCCTCCTTTCCTCCCTCACTTACTCTCTCTCAAAAAAAAATATTATTAATAGTTAGAAAATGGACTGACAGCTTTCAGAAGAGACGGGGTTGGGGAGCTGGGTGGAAAGGGTCATTAGGATATTGACAAGGGTGACAGATCAGAGCAGTGGAAAAGTAGGAAAAATGCAGTTAACATTTTCTAGGTAAATGCCCTCTAAGAGTAATCCAGCCTCAAGTGATAGAAACACCTCTCTCAGCCACTAAATATTATTTAAGTAGAAGTGAGAAAAGCTCTTTCAGACCCCAGGAGAAAGCCACTGACCAGATGCAGTATGTTACCAAAATTTTCCCACGCTTGCCTAGACCCTCTCTACAAAAAAGAAGATGGAGATAAGGCCATCCTAGGAAGTGCCCTGAAATGAACTATGCCACTTAAAGCAATTAATTGTTCAGACCAGTTAGGCAAGGGACCTCAAATAATATTGTCCACAGCTGGGACAGAAGAAGGAGGTAAAGAATTTTCTTTTTCTTTTTTCACCCTCACCACTAACTCTAATACCCAAACTTGTCCCTCTTTCCCTGTCTTCCTCTCCCTCTCTCCTTTCTTGGCTGTGAATGCTTTTTTGGATTCTGATAGTCCAGATTATGAGCAGATGAATGTGTTCAATAAGACAGTACTTCCCTAAAACTCCTCTATAGCCTCAGCATCTTCAGTGAGGACTCTACTAGTACTTCTCCTTCCTGCTCTTCCATGTTCTATACAGGAGAAATGGACATCATATTTCTTTCTTGGGACTCTGTCTTCATGCACTGTGGTCTATCACTTTAACGGAAGATGGAAGAATCAGTTGGTCTTTTGCCCAGGCCTCAGGTGTGAAGAAGCTACCTGCGTGCCACTGGTGACAAGAGGAGACATTATATTTCTTCCCAATGTAACTCATACTATGTCTTTGGAAAAGGAGGCCCAGGTTGGGACTGGCATGACATTATGCATATTACTCACTACTCCTAAGAGCAGAGGGGAAAAATGCAATAGAAACATTCAAACCTGCAGCTTTTTAGCCTGTCATTCTTCTTGGTCAGGCATTAACCTAAAAAGAATTTCCTGGACCCTGGTGATCTGTTTCCCAGGATTACCTTTCATCTCCTCTGCTGATTCCAAGCAGCACAGCCCCTTGAACTCTCCACCACAGCCTCCAGCTCCTCCCATATGCTGGCATGCCCAGATTTTCATCTCTTTCACCACACCCTCCAGTTTCCTCCACAATAATCCAACTTGGAAGAGGAGCCTGGGGGTCTGTCGGTCTGTGAGCACACACCCCCCTCTACTGGACAAACACAAAGAAACACGCAGGGCTGGAGGACCACAGAATTCCCCAACAGGAAGAAACATCTAAGTCACTATCCTTACCCTGTACATGAGAAAACAGAGGCTTACAGATGTTCCAGGAATCAACAGAATCACAAAGGGAATTGGAGGTCAAGCCCTGCATCTCTCTGCCTCCCATGTCAAGCATCACTATCATGTGGAACCATGTCCTTCTACTCACAAGAAGAGAGCACTAAGAGACTGAGTTCATGGGAGTCTCTAGTTGTGAGATGAAAACCTCTCCAAGGCACAGCCATGAATGAACAAGTAGAGTGTTGGTTAAAAAGCACTGGGGTGGGCCCTAACCAGTTTGGCTCAGTGGATAGAGCATTGGCCTGTGGACTGAAGGGTCCCAGGTTCGATTCTGGTCAAGGGCATATACCTTGGTTGCAGGTACATCGCCAGTGGGAGGTGTGCAGGAGGCAGCTGATCGATGTTTCTCTCCCATCAATGTTTCTAACTCTCTATCCCTCTCCTTTCCTCTCTGTAAGAAATCAATAAAATATATATTTAAAGCCCTGGGTCTCTAGTTCCATGTCTAGTACCTACAACCTCTGTGAGGCTGGACAAGACTATTTAATGTCTGGGTTTCCCTGTTCTCAATTATGAATAGAAGCACAATTGTGAGTGAGTGGGCAAATGACTGCAAACAGGATCACAACACTCAGAGGAAAGTGCATTAACTGGAAACCTGGAGACCTTGTCCTAATCCTGGCTCTAGAACCAACCAGCTGCTTGACCTTAGGAAAGTCTGTTCATCTCCAGAACTCTGTGTTAGGAATATCGATCAAGCTAGTTGATCTTCTTGGTAAAAGACTGTACCTTCTCAATCCCTAAGTTCCTACCATCATGAGTAATGATAACTCTGAGTATTAACACTTTCTTCAAAGGATCCTAAAGCCACAGGGACATGTAAATACACTGACCTTTCTAGCTGTGTATAAAATAACTAAGAGCACATAATTCAAATGATCTGCATGGAGTTCAAAAGAACACAAGTATGTACACTTACTTCCAACCTGAATAACGGACAAGATATTAGTCTAAGGTCCTACCATCAAGAGCTTCTGTGAGCCACATTACAGAACAGCCAGAAAATCACTGCTTTCTATGAAACAGTAAGTAGAACTAGTAAATTACTGAATTAGGTCATTAATTCCACTAATTTTAAATTTGGCTGTAGTAATTGACATAAAGTCTAAAAGAGGAGACGAAATAAAACAATAGCAAGGTTATTTTCCAATGGCCTAAGGATGCAGAGGGGAAGAGTCACTGAACTATCAGGTCCAGCCCACCTCACCCCTAACTGCTCAGTAAACAGAAATCTATATAAAAAGAGTGGGTTGTCATGGAAATGCCGTGTCAAAATAGGTTCTGTAGGTGCACTACCATCCACCTCGCACCTGGCTGCTACTACCCTGGAGTCTGGGATCTGCTGCAGACCAAAGGGGACACAACAGGGGATTGGGAGAACTTCATCACCAACTATAGGACTGGCAGCCGCGAGGTCAAGTGGAAGGACATTGAAAGGTAAAAGAAAACTATGACCCTGGAAGACTTGCCTAACCTCTCTGCCATTCAGCTATCTCACCTTTTCTTAAAAATAAAATAAAATAAAATAAAATAAAATAAAATAAAATAAAATAAAATAAAATAAAATAAAATAAATAAAATAAAAGCAAATAGTGTTTTACAGCTAAATTTAAGGCAGCCTATACATTTAAAATATGTTGTTTATTGAGGTTCTTCCTTCAAATTATCTCCCAATATCCCCATCCCCTTTCTGGCCCTCAAGAAATTTTTTTGGAAGTGTTAAAATTCAAATGATGTTCTGTTTGACCTGCACTGACCAAGACCAATAATCACTTTAGATGTTATATATATACAGCTATTTGAGGACCTTATTCCAGAAGTTTCTCTACATATTTTTTTTGTTCCAAAAGGGCAGTATAAAGTTTAGAGAGTCTTCAGAACTCCCCCTCCCCCCGTCTTAAGTCCTCTTTTGTAAAGATGCTCTCTTGAAAATAGAGAGAATATTGCTGTTAAATGTTGGTACAAAATGAACAAGGGTAGGAAGATCTCGCAGTGAGATAAGCCAGAACACAGACTAACCCAGTTAGCAAGGAGAATGTTGTCTCTGTCAGCCGGCCTTCCCGGCTGCTGCTTCTCACTGGCATCCAGTAGGAAAGATCCCTTTCACACCTGACACAAGAATGCACTGTCCTCTGAAACATGAGAAAAGCCATCCCCAGGGGAACAGGAGGCCTCTTGGCAAGAGCGAAGCTAGAGAAACCAAAGTGTAGCTGGCAAGGCCCGTGCAAGAAGTGACTCTCCATGGAATACTGTTGGAATCAGTTAGGTTGTGCAGTATTCTTAAAAGATACTACTTAAAACTGGGTAGAATCATCACTGTGCATCATGGACCAATACAAAGCTTCCATAAAGCTATGGAACAGTATCCCGTTTTCTGCCTTGTTTCTCTCCATCACACATATGCCCGGCTAACACAGTATAGAAATGACTGATTTTATTTTGGTCCACAATGTGAGCTCCATGAGGACAGGGATTAGCTTATTAACTTTTTTGTTTACTTACTTTTTGGTTTGTTTTGTCCACTACTGTGTCCACTATATCTAGAACAGTGATGAATGCATGATAGGTATTCACTAAATGCTGAACGAATGATTTTTGAGTGCCTCACAGAGATAAACACACATCACCACAGCGACAGGGCTGTGTTTGCTGTTACAGGTCAGAGAAGTTGGTTCCATGGCCACAGGGGACATGGCAACGTGATGAAACCGAGGACAGTGATTGGACGTCATCTCTCCTCTGCTATTTACTTGAGCAAGTTCCGCACTCTGAGTCTTACTTCCACCCTCATTCAGATGGAGATGGCATTCATTCCCTGCTTCTGGGACAGGCTGGTTAGGAATCACACAGGAAGTACATGGCACTGAAGAGGTTTAAATCTCTTGGGAGTTTATGAAAAATAAGCATTTTATGCACATATAGTGCACACCCATACAGACAAGGACAGAAGCATAAAGAGAAATGAAAGTGTTTGGGAACAATTTCAAATAGGAATAGAAAGTAAGTACCCACTTCTGTCTATGGAGTAGCTTTGAACCTGCTGCATCCTAATCTTATACGATGATATTTCTGGATGAAAGTGTCTGAGCAAGTTATTTCATTGATGAATTAATGTTACATATATTTTTTTTTTCTGAAAGTGGAACAAGGGTTGTGTTAAGGGTTCCAGAGTGTTTTGGATACAAAATTTAGGAACGTCAATATAACCCTATCAAAAGAATATTTTTTTCTAATTCTTAACATTTTTTAAAGCATTTTATTTCCTATAGTGCATGCAAGTTTCTTAAATCCTTTCTGGAACAAGGTAAGGCATAAACCAAAGAAATAATTTTTAAAAAGCAGACAGAAATATACCTGCTTATCCAATGGGGGTTTCTGTGTGGACCCGATGACGATGGATGTGGAAGTTCTAGGCAAGCAACAGTGTGTCTCCACAGATGTCACTGCAGTGGGGGGTTCTTACCCACAGCTTTCTTTAGCCAACATACTCCTTGCCTCCCGATCCCCTGTCACAGTGACGCCTTCACTACCGCCCCACTCTGCAGGCAGTTCCTCTTCCACATCTGCCTCTTCTAGCTGAGAGGTAGGGCCCACAGGATAGGGGTTTTGAAAGCATCCTGGAATTGCGTCTTCTTTCTCTCTGCCTGTATTAAATGAGAAGGGTAGCTACAGGTTCCTTAGAAGAAAAAAGAAACCTACCTGATTGTGAACCCATGTAATCCCAACTGGTCAATAAAGGCTGTTTAAGGATGTTACCAAGGACGTGTCCTTCCCAGGGAAAGATTTTGAGTCTTGTTCATATTCCACTCGAGAAATTAAAATTTTCTACTAAAGGTGAACAACATATTTCCTTCCAACAAACTATGTTGGAACAACAAACTCGCACATTTCTTTTTACTGGGCATGGTTTTTCTATGTGACATTAGGCCTTAGGGAAACCAGGGGAGCCCTAGGTACTGCAGTCTCTTCCAGTAGCCTCCACTGTGTGTCCTCTCAATGCACTGCCCTGCTGCTCTTATGCCAGGCTTTCTCTCCAGTCCCTGTTGCCACGGAAGAAGTACGGTGATGAGGCAGAGAGATGAGGGACAACAGTGGTAGTCAGTCAAACCTGGATTGAACTCTTAAGTCTGCCACTTCCTAGCTGAGTGACTCAGACAACTCACCTCATTCTCTGACTTTCTGTTTTTTGCCTGTAAAAATGGGGTAGTAGCTATTGTACAGACTGTGGTTTGAACTAAATGTAATATTTATCAAGTATTCAACTCAGTGTCTGGTATATAAGTGTTCAATAAACAGCGGTTGCTGCTGCTGCTGCTGCTGCTGTTATATTTTGGCCAATGTCCATAGGCATGCCCTGTCTGCAAGGGCACAGGTAGGGTCAAAGTCAATGCAGGAAGATGAAAGGGATGAAGGAACATGAGAAGAGAAAATAAGCAAATGCCTTCACTGGAAAAGGCCCCCAGGAATTGTCTGTCAGTGGGAACACGATCACTGATTGCCTGCACTTGTGGGAATTACATTTCTATCAGGTAATCTAAAGAGGCGTAGGGAGAGGACATATCACCATCTCCTGCCAATGGATCCTGCAGCTGTCGTTCCTCATCCCCGAGAGCTTCCTCCTGTTTCATTTTCCCTTCCTCTTGCCAACGCGACGTGTAGCCTCTACACTCACCTGTTCCTATATCCCCATCATCTCCTCCTTTGTTGTCTCTCCCCAAGACCAGCCTGATGTGTCCCCCAGAAACTCCCCCGGAGAGATGCTGCCCTCCTCTTTTCTAACCCTTTAACACGGACACACAGCGGCTTGACTTAACCAAGCAATTCTGCATGTTCACGGTTTACTAGATAACCTGACTCCACCTAGCAATGAGGACACCATTGCTGCCTGTCCAAGAAGGCACACAGCTTTGATTATTCTAATCAACAAGGTTGCTGAAGTATGACAGCTATGAATTAGGGCTCCTGAACCCACTCATAGTTACATCCTGCATGAGGAGGTGAGACCATGGCAGTGCCAAAGGCAAAAGAAAGGGCTCGAGGCAAATGACAGGAGCAGCAGGTACCAAAGTCTGCTCTGGGTCCTCGCCATTTCTGACCTAACCTGAAGGCCCCTCATATTTCAAATCCCTGGAGATCTTCTTCATGAAATTTCATACCCTGTCTACTCTGTCACAGGGTGATGTGCCTGGGCTTTAGTCATCCCAGAGAATGTTGCTATACTCTAAGATGGGAAATGGATTAAAGAGGGGGCGGGAGGAAAGGAAGGGACGGTAAAGGAAGGGGAGGGGAGAGGAGGGGAGGGGAGGGGAGGGAGCATGCTCACCCACAGATCCAACACCAGACGGGGGAATGCTGCTGAGGAGCCTGACCACACACCTGACTGCTCAGTGAATCAAGAGCAGCCAGAAAGAACCTTCACAACAGATCACACATTGAACCTCCTTATTTCATGAATAAGAATGATGAGGTTCCTGAGAAACAGACTTACCAAGATCATCCAGACAAATGGTTAATGGCAAAGCCTAGACTTACCCTAGTCTTCTGTAGGCAAACTTGAAGTTTTATAAAATTTAAAATCAAGTTTTGCTTGTTTTCTCTGAGGATTCTGCTTTTGTATGTATGTGTATGTGTGTGTTGTAAGGTTTCCAAAATTGTCTAATGAACATTTCCAAATATACACAAAAATAAAAAGAACATATAATAGAAAAGTCTTACTCAACAAAACAATTATCAAGATTCAGCCACAGTTGCTTCATCAAATTTTTTAATCCTCATCCGAGGCTATTTTTTCCATTATTTTCAAACAGAGCGGAAGGGAAGGAGGAGGTGGGAATAGAGAAACATCGATGTGAGAGAGACACATCAATTGCTTGCCTACTGACCAGGGCCAGAGATCGAACCTGCAACTGAGGTATGTGCCCATGACCAGGAATCGAACTCGCAACACTTCAGTCTTAGGGCCACTCTCCATCCACTGAGTCAAACTGGCCAGGGTGCTCCATCAAATTTTTACCTTCATTTTAAGTACTGTAAAGCCATTCCTAGATCTTATATCATTTCACTCCTGCATATTCTTTAAAAATACGGGTATTTTCTTGCCCAGCTGGCGTGGCTCAGTGGTTGAGCATCGACCTATAAACCAGGTTCCATTCCCCATCTGGGTTGTGGGCTCGATCCCCAGTGGGGGGCGTGCAGGAGACAGCCGATTAATGATTCTCTCTCCTCATTGATGTTTCTACCTCTCTCTCTCCCCCTTTCTCTCTGAAATCAATGAAATATATTTTAAAACAATATAGATATTTTTTTATATCAGTGATTCTCATATTTTTGTTGCCCCTGCCTCCTGAGAGTTTCATATTCAGTAGGTCTGGGGTGGGGCTGAGCATTTTCATTTCTCACATGTTCCCAGGTGATGCTGGTGATACAGTCAGAGACCACACATTGAGAAGCACCGTCTTACATACTCACAATGCCATTATCATGTCTAACAGACTTAACAGTACCTTCTGGTGTGTGGTGTTACCAAATATCTAGTCCACATTCAATTTTCCTGATTGTCCCAAAAATGTTGGTTATAGTTGGTTTCTTTCAATTATATTTTAAAGTCCACACATTACATTTGCTTGCTATGTCCTTATGTTTTTTTTATATGTTTACCAGACTAATCAACCCACTCTCCCAACCTGTCTCTTTTGTTTACTGCCTTATAATCTTCAAAGTTGCTAAGAAACTAGATCTTAATTGTTCTCACCACAAATAGGAAATTATAATTATGTGATGTGATGTAGGGTTATAAGGTGGTAATCATATTGCAATATATAAATATATCAAATCTACATTGTAACTTATACAATTTTATGTCAATTATCTAATCTAATAAAAGAGTAATATGCAAATTGACCATCATTCTGTTACACCCACAAGCCATGCCCACAAGCCACACCCACAAGCCAATCATAAGCAAATATGCAAATTAACTAAGCTAAGATGGCGGTAGCCACAGAGCTGGAGTTGCCCTGGGCAATGGAGGAAGCCAAGACCCTGTGGGCCCTGAGCTCTACTCAAGGCTACAAAGTTTCAATTATAGAAGATAAACAAACCCCAGATACCTGCCGGGCTGGGACCTTGGTTTGCCAGGGGCAACCCAGACTACAAGCAGGCAACAAAGTTTCAATTATAGAAGTTAAATAAATCCCAGATAGCTGTTTTCAGTCAGGCACTCCAGTAGAGACCCAAACCCTGAAGGAGCAGTAGGCAGCTTGAAACGGCCATCAGCCTCTCACCCAGGCTGGCCAGGCACACCAGCAGGTGGACATCCCCCAAGGGGTCCCAGACTGAGAGGGCACAGGCCAGGCTGAGGGACCCCCCCCACCCTGAGTGCACAAATTTTTGTGCACCGGGCCTCTAGTATCTTAATAAAAAAAGAACTTCAGTACAGTCCCACATATGGATTTATCTGTTTGCTTGCTCATAGTGCTACTTAATGTATCCCGCATCCCACCAGCTTCCATATTTCCTGTGAACTGGAAGTCAGTTCTAGGTGTTTGATACATTCAGCTCTTTGGCAAGAATACTTCATCAGTGGGGCTGGTGTGTGGTAAAAATCAAAGTTTAAAATTTTTTAAAAATGTCACTGGTTGAGAGAGAGAGAGAGAGAGAGAGAGAGAGAGAGAGAGAGAGAGAGAGAGATTTGTTTCACTTTTAATGCATCTGTTGATTGCTTCTTGTATGTGCTCTGACTGGCATATTGGGACGATTCTCTAACCAACTGGGCTACCTGGCCTGGGTTCAAGGTTTAAGTTTTAAACTCAGATCTGAAACATACATTTTTGTATATTTGGAACATACATTTAAAAACACTACCTTATTTTTAAAGCATTTAAAAATAATCTATGACCTTTATACTAAAGCATACCTGTCTCACTTTTTTTCCAAGGAAAAAAGAATTTCTCAGATCCCTCAGTAACCCACACACCTGGGACCCAGTTCTTGGTCACACTGGTCAGTTTACACACTCAATACAAATGTTATAAAACCCTATACAAGTTAGCATGCATTCCATGAAATGCCTACAAAGAGGATACTGATTTAGTTTCTAAACCACCAAAGCTACTATTTTATAACTACTACTGTCTTGACACCCCCCTATTCAGATCCCAACAGAAATGTCCTCTGGCTTATGCCAAGCAGAAGCCTGCCTCTCCAACCAGCACAATTCCCCAGGTGGGTGGTGTCCTGATGGTGAGCAGAGGAAAAACAGAGCAAGCTGTTGGGGATGAAATGTGATCTAATGGAGGAAAGTGACCAAAATAAGCCAGCACACAGAATTCTTCTTGAGAATAAACTTGATTCCTAAAAATTAAAAAAGCATGGATGGCATTTTAAGTCATTTTGGCAGATTAGACTTTTATCAAAATGGTTTATATTGGCAAAATGACTTTCTCAGTCATAAAAGAACACTTATCTAACTGAGGGATTTTTTTAAAAATTCAAAGGATAAAAATGCCAAAGGCAAAAACAAAATAAAAATTATACAGTACCAGGCCTCTCCTTCAGCAAATCTCATTTCTTTTCTTTATTTTTTTTTTTCACTTATTGATTGACTTTAGAGAGAGAGAGATGAAGGGAGGGAGACAGATGATAGATAGATAGATAGATAGATAGATAGATAGATAGATAGATAGATAGATAAATGATAGATTTGTTCTTCCACTTATTTATGCATGCATTGGTTGATTCTTGTACGCACCCTGACCCCCCAACCCCCACCTCTGGTGTATCTAGGTGATGCTCTAACCAACTGAGCTACCCCACCAGGGTCATTTCTTTTTTTGTACACACACAGGCATGAGATGGTGTGAAAAGCACAGATTCCTAAGGGTTAAGTGAAATTTCCATGTAATTAGCCTAGCACGGTAGGGCACACTATAATAAACATTACTTCCCAGGCCTCAGTCAGTCTGTTTTATAAACCTCCTTGTTGGTGTTTCTAGAATTTCATGTCTAGGCAAGGGAGGGGAAAAGAGCTACATTCTGGCAGTCAATTGATTAATGATGAATAGATCCTACTAATCTCTTCTGTTGAAATGCAGGAATAGGAAACACTGGTACATGCAAGCAGAGATAAATAAATTTTGTTCACCGTAGAAACTTTTTGCAGTTATTTTTAAAAAATAACTGTGAGTTGTAATAATCAACTCTGAGCAGCAGTAGGGCATTGATCAAAAACGTTTTATTTTTAATAAAGGATCTATATTTTATTTTATTTATTATATTTTTATTGATCTCAGATAGTAAGGGAGAGAAAGAGAGAAAGGCATCAATGATGAGAGAGAATCATTGATTGGCTGTCTCCTGCATGCCTCCTACTGGGGATTGAGCCCAAAACCCAGGCATGTGCCCTGACCAGGATACAGACTTCCATGGGCAGAAATGAAATGCTTCAGCAACGCAAAGTCATATGTGTTAAACCAATAAACAGCACCGCTGGGGAAAATTATTTCGTTAACAACACTTTTTGTATTCTTATTACTCATTTTATAAAAACATTGACACTGGTATAATGCGTAATACACTAGACATACCCTTGTTAAAGCAGCATTCTTTAAGAGATATTGTTTATTCTTGTTTCACTTGTCCTAGGCATCAAAATCTTGTTTGAGCCCTGCCAGTGTGGCTTAGTGGATAGAGGGTGGGCCACAAATTGAAGAGTTGAGGGTTTGACCCCCCAGCCAAGGGCATGTACCTGGGTCGCAGGTTTGATCCCGGGCCCCAGTTGGGGCTCATGTAGGAGGCAACTAATCAATAAGTCTCTCTCATGTCAATGTTTCTCCTCCCTTCCTCCCTCCCTCCTTCCCTTCCTTTCTTTCTTTCTTTTTCTCTTTCTCTTTCTCTCTTTCCCTCCCTCCCTCTTTTCCTCCCTCCTCCTCTTCCTCCTCCTCATTCTCCTCCTCATTCTCCTCCTCCTCTTCCTCCTCCTCTTCCTTCTTCTTCTTCTCTCTTTCCCTCCCTCCCTCCCTTCCTCCCTCCCTCTCCTTCCACTCTCTCTAAAAATCAATGAAAAAAATATCCTTGGGTAAGGATTGATAATAAGAAAAACATCTCGTTGGAATAATGGTTTCTTATGTGTTAAAACATTACTCAAGACATGGACAATGGTTTAAGTTATGATATTGCCTAAGTACCAAATATTTACCATTAGAATTTGGAAGGAGGTTTCTCCACCCCCCATAAGCTCTATAAAACGTTCATTACCAAATCTATTTATGCCAGCTGGGTTCTGGAAATGTAAACAAGAACAAACCTAGCCTTCTATGAAAGAAACTCACAATCTGCTGATTCCAGCTTCTAGAGAATCTACCCATTGGTCTTTTCTGAACACCTCTGCAGAAATCCAGCAATTTTTTTGCTATGCTATTTCCACTGAGAAGAGTGCTGGGAAAGGAAAGTGAAAAATTTGTGGTGGAAATCAGAAACAATTACTCCCATCTTCGCCAGCACATAATATTACGACCGTTATGAATCAAGAATTAAAAGGTAAGTTTTTAAAAACAATTACTGCAGGACAGTGACAGCAAAGCACTTAAAGCTTCAGTCAGAGCAATAAGAAAGTGGATGTCAGCACCAAAAAGAACAATTACGCTCTCAGTTAGAAGATTTGAAGTATTTTATCACTAAACAGTTAAAGCACTTTGGATGGAATCTCATTTCCATTACCTGTACCACGAAGGCACTGGGCCAAAGGATCCCTCTCAACTTTAGTATTTTATAATCACAATCCATTTGCTGCACCCTCGTGACATGATGGTCTGACACTGTGCTTGGCATTTTGTTTACTCTTCAGAAGAATGCTATGCAGTACATTTTGTTACTCACAAAATAGAAAAGAGAAAAGTGAGACTAGGAGACGTTTTATAACTTGCATTAGACTATAGCAGCCAAATTCAGATCCACAGGTATATATATATACCTGTGTTCTTCCAAAATGCTCCATTAAAACCTTAAATCCATCCAACCAAGTGTAGAAAAGCCATGGGGTTTAAAAACCGCAATTTATTTAATTTCAATAAATCACAGTCATACCAAGTAAATGAAGGACAGAAACACATATATGGAGACTAATGAATGAGATTTCTGGGGAGCTTTCAGAAAGACAAGACAGCATTTCAGTGATAGTCAATTTTGAAAAACAATAATGAAGAAAACCTTTGTTAAACAACACCAAGCATTAGTTAACTTTGCAAGCCAAGTCTAGATGAGTCCTCTGTTATTACAATCACAGAACCAAAATACTTATACGTGAAAGATTCTCAAAGATAATCTTCAGAGATTTATTCTAAGTTATTCATTTTACCAATGAGTAAATGGAAATACAGATATATTACCAACTTTATTTCAATATAAGTGTATTACACTTAACAGAATATCTCAATTTACTTAATGATCAAGTAAAAATTTAATTCATTTTACAAATAGTAATTTTTTACAATATGTTGACCATGAGCCTAAATAATTATATGGCTTTAAATGGAGTTGCTTTATCTGTTTGAGTTTAAGTGCTAATGAAAATTATTAATGATACAAAGACCACCAAGCAATTGCTTATTGGGGAATTTCTAGGGCTCCAAAGTAAATACTTAAGTAGCTACTGTAAATCAAAGTCATTGAAAATTCAAAGAAGTTTCCTGTTACCTTCAAATTGGTGGTGGGAACAGGATATGAAGAAAAGGAAAGCAGCACAATTGAAGTTAGAAGATCTGAAATATTCTATTACTAAACAGTTATAGCACTTTAGATGGAATCTCATTTGCATTACCTGTACCACGAAGGCACTGGGTCGAAGGACCCCTCCCAACTTTAGTATTTTATAATCACTGTAAGAGGTGACAAATATCAATTAGATCATATTCTCCCATGTGGAGTTTGTAAAACAGCTGCTGGCTTTTAAAAAATAAATTAAAAAATTTTTCAGATGCCTTGAATGTTAATGTCTCCAAAGACTTAACTTTCCTGAGGGATATACTTATATATATTTAAACATGTCAACATATTTCATTTCTTTAGGCAAAGTATATCTCTTTGATTTTTTTCAGGATTAAAAATAAATCTCTGATAGTGCCTCTAAGCAGCAATATACCTGGAAGAAAAGCAATGAATAATAAAGAAAAATTTAACACTTATTTTGTCCCTATGTGCTGTCCACCCATGATGAAAAGAACCAGCTTATCTGCTTCACCTCTTTAATCAAAGGGTGGGAACCACATCTAATAATATGCTCCACTATAGGTAATGAGTATTAAATACTCTTTGTAAAATTAGAGTTTAATAATATTATGGTTCCAGGTGGATACTGGGAATATCAGGGGGAACACTTTATAAAGTATGATTGTCTAACCACTATGCAGCACACCTGCAACTAATACAAAATAACATTGAATGTAAACTGTAATTGAAAAAAATTGTATTAAAGAATAAAGACTTTTTAAAAAAAGAAAACTTTTTTTCAAAAGAAAGAAATGTGAAGCCCTGAGAATTAATTTCTCTAAGGTCCAAAAAAGAATTAGAACTGATCTTGAACTAATTTTAGTGGTTAGATCAAAAAGAAAACAAAGCAAGTAGGACAAAGGATTTGATAGCCCCTATTTTTGTTTGTTGTTGTTGTTTCTTAATATGTTTTTATTGATTTCAGAAAGGAAAGGAGATGGAGGGAGAGATAGAAACATCAATGATGAGAGAAAATCTTTGATCCACTACCTCCTGCCCTTGACCAGAATTGAACTTGGGACTCTTTGGTCCACAGGCTGACGTTCTCTCCATTGAGTCAAACCATCTAGGGCTGCAACCCCTCTTTTAAAGAGGTCTGATTTTATGGAAGAAGGCACCAGAACTAGTCCATTCACCCATCCAATACATACTGACTAGTCAAGCACTGGACAGTATGATAAATGCCAGAGGCACACAAACATTTTATGATCCTGTTATCCAGGAGCTCATGATCTAATTAGTGTCAGGGACTTGCCTGTAAACAACATGTCAACACCAAGTGTTTTAAATGGAAGAAGCACAAACTCTAACCTGGAAGATTAATGGAAAAGATGACATTCATGCTATCTTCAAGGATGAGTAGTTTATCATGGAAACAGCATGGGAAAGGCACAGAAGCAAAGAAAAGAAGGAAGGAAAAGAAGAAAAGGTATTATAAAATAAATTTAAAATCATTTTTTCCTATCTGATATGTGTGAACTAGGATCTTATTTTAATTGTCATTTTCCTAATTGCTGTGAGACTAAACATATTTTCACATACTCATCATTCAGATTTTCTCTTAAGTGAAGTGACTATTTATCATCTACTCCCATTGTGTCCTCTTGAGTAGTTTGCCTTTTATTTATTAACTAGAGGCCCAGTGCACAAAATTCATGCAAAGGAGGGGGGGGTCTCCTCAGCCTAGCCTGCACCTTCTCCAATCCGGGGCATCCCTTTCACAATTTTGGACCACTAGTTCCTAATCTTTCACCTGCCTGCCTGCCTGGTTGCCACTAACTACCCACCCCCCCCCGCTGGCCTTATCACCCCTAACTGCCCCCCATGCCGGCCAGGTTGCCCCCAACTGCCTCTCCCTGAAGATCTGGTTGCTCCTAACTATCCTTGCTGGCCTAGTCATCTCTTACTGCTCCCCCTGCAAGCCTGGTCATCCCCAACTGATCCCCTCTGCTGGCCTGGTCACCCCCAACTTCCCTCGCCCCTGCTGGCCTGATCACCCCCAATTGCTCCCCTCTGCTGACCTGGTCGCCCCTTACTGCCCTCCCCCACCCACCCCCCGCTGGCCTGGTCACTACTCATGCCTCCCC
>PVJC01000276.1:9256-32274 GCA_004026665.1 Murina feae | reverse complement strand
TACTGCAAACATATTCTCCCTGCTTTTCTTATTACTTTAAAAATGATATCATTTATGACAGTTAAATGAGTTTTAATTTATTTAATTTTAATTTTATATTATTTTAATATAGACAAATTCACCAATAATTTTCTTTATGGTTTGTTCTTTTAAGAAAGCTTTTCCTGCCTGGCTGGTGTTGCTCAGTGGCTGTGTCGACCTATGAAACAGGAGGTCATGGTTTGATTCCTGGTCAGGGCACATGCCCAGGTTGTGGGCTTGATCCCCAGTGTGGGGCATGCAGGAGGCAGCCAATCAATGATTCTCTCTCATCATTGATGTTTCTATTTCTCTCTCTCCCTCTCCATTTCTCTCTGAAATCAATAAAAAATATATTTTTTAAAAAGAAATGCTTTCCTAAGACTTCCACATTTTCTACAAAAAGCTGCAAAGTTTTGCTTTTCACATTTCAGTTCTAAATCCACCTGAAATAGATTTTGTGCATGGCACAAGGTAGCTCCAACTTCATTTTCTCTTTCCATATAGATAATCAATTCTTCCAGCATAATTTATTGAATAATGTATGCTTTCCCGGTCTTTTTAATATCAGTTGTTGCAGGTAAGATTCCTTGGGAAATGGATTGAGAAGAGATTTCCATGAAGGCTTGATGGAGAGATGGAGGGAGGCAGGACTGGGCAGAGGAGGTGCACCTGCCACAGAGGCCTCAGCTGATCGTACAGGGAGCTCTGAAGCAGGGGTGGCCCTTCAGTTGTCCTGCACAAGGCACCAGGACTGAGCTTTTGGACTCACACACAGACCAGTCACTGGATAGGACTGCCCTTGAGGAGCAGGTGGAATCTCAGGAAATGTAGCAAGCTACTTTAAGCAGAGGGCAGTTCCAAGGGGTGAAGTTGGGGTGGGAGGTGGGGGGAGATGGGGATGATTCAGCCGTGAGCCATCAACCAGCAACTCTCCCAGCAGCTGAGGGAACTAGGGCCTTGTTCTTAATAGGAGAATCTGGGTGACACACAGAGTATTTTCTGCACAGCCTTTGCCATGTATGCCCTTTTCAATTTCATGGGCTCACTATTCTTTTGGAGTCTTTTTCCTATGAAGTAACTGCCAGATATGTCTCCATTCTGGTCCACTGCATGTAATCCAATTTGTCAATGGCCTCCTTCCAATATGTACCCGTAATTACACCCCAAACGCCATATTTGTCAGACTATTTACAGTATAGTCGTACATTTTTGCCCTTGATATCAATATCTATTACTAATGTAGTCTGGCTTTTGCTTTAAACAGTCACATCACCCAGCTGGCTCAAAATCAATGCTGTCAACTAAAACTGAAACCAAAGTCCCCGATGTCCTTTACTGGTAAGTGGATATTTTATTCTAAATGCAGGGTGTTTCCAGTATCCTCTTGAATTCAATCTTGTTCCATTTAGCTCAGGAAGGATTTAACAAGCTCTGATTCTGTCATCTAACACTTCTTTCTCCCTCTCAGGTTTTCTCCAGAGTTGACTAAGAACACCAATAAGATGTTGAACAGGATTGGGAACAGCGAGGAGCCTCGTGACACGCAAATGCTGCCTTTCTGCTTTTTGGCACAGGTCCATTCATCAACACGCTAAGCGTGAGGGCTCCTGGCTACAGACCCTGTGTGTCTTTACACCGCAGCTGTCTTCCCAGTCACTGGAGGCAGGGACCTTAGCGTGATCCTTGACTCTGTTTCCTTCCTCAACTTTAGAACCAATCATCTCGTTTTGAGTCCACAGAGTTTTGGGATCTATTCCTTGTTGTTAGCAACACCAAGACCATTACAGACCTGTTTGATTCTTACTCCTGTTGGCAATTTAGGACGTTCCCACTGTTGCCAAAGCTATTTGCCTTGGAATAAAAGCTGATAGCTCTTCCCCTTTAGGGGTTCCCCACCTGGAAGAGGTGACAGTAAATAGTGCCCCTGCGGGAAGAGAAGATACATGCAGCTTCCCAGGACGTAGTCTGCTGAGAGCATCCACAGAGCATCCATGAGCCTTGTTGGCCTACAGACTATGGGGCTCACCGAGGATAATGGAAAGGCGGCAGCTCTTTGTGAGGCTGCGATTTGTAAACATAAGAACAATTCCTCACATTTGTAACGCACGTTCATGTGTGCTGTCACCTTTCATTCTCACAGCAACTCTGAAAGAGTGACGTTATTAACCTGCTGTTGCGTATGAGAGCTGGAGAAGTATGTTACTCAGAGTCACATAGAAAGTAACTGACAGAGGCAGGATTTGAACTTGAGCTTCCTAATTTCAAGGCAGCTGTGAATTAGGAAACTAATCTCAACTAAACAGTTGTGTGAATTACGGTCTATTTGGCACGAAAAGGAAAAAGCCACCTAAAGGCAGAGGGGTTCTGAAAAGACAGCCCCCGAACCTCTGAAAGGAAAATATTGCCCAGAAGACACAGGAAGTGATTTTTCTGGTGACACAGAGGCTGAGATGGAACAGCTGCTGCAGCGGAGAAACAGACGCTTTCCTGATTTGGACTCTCTGTAAGATTAGTCATACATTATCATATGACTTTTCAAGACATCTGCTCTTAAAGAAATTAGAAAGATGGCAACAAAATAGTAGTGCTGCTCTTCAGAACAGAGTTGCAGATGTGTGATCGCAGTATCATAATTACTTCCTAGACGGAATCCTGCAGCTATATACTCAAAGCCTAATGGATGCTTAAAGACAATTTGGAGAAGTAGCATCTTGGACCACAGCAGCAGCTGGCACTTGGAAGGCACAGGTAGTTATTTGAAGAAAGCTGTATTGAGGCCAGATGTTAATATTATGATTAATGGTTAAAAAAAGTTGTGATCACAGCAACAAATGTTAAACAAGAAACTAGCATTCTAACTTCAAGAATAGGAGTCTACCTTCCTGTATTAATGCAATGTACAATGTCAGCAGGATAATACAAAAATAATAGACTTCCATGTTTACAAGGGTATAGATCCCTATATCTGATACAGTTTGTAATAATTACTCAAAATCATTACAAAAATGGTTAAGTGGGAATTAAATTGTTTCTTAAGGATAACTCATCTATTTCATTTCCCTTTAATAAAATATTTACACTTACAAGATTGTTAATTCATTTAATAAAGCTATACTTATGTCGCTTTAGTTAAAATTTCAAGTAATCACATCTCATCTTGTCATAGTGAATCTCTATGCACAATAAATACTCATTCAACAATCAGCATTTATATAATATATTAGGGGTAGGGGGGTCCCCTCAGCCCAGCCTGTGCCTTCTCGCAGTCTGGGACCCCTCAGGGGATATCCACCTGCTGGCATGCCTGGCCAGCCCTGGTGAGGGGCTGAGGGCCATTTTCAGTATGCCCACAGCCCTTTCAGGATTCAGGTCCCTACTGGGGTGTCTGGGCAGTCTGGGTGAGGGGCTGAGGGCCATTTTCCGGCTTCCCACAGCTCCCATTGACCCAACCTCCCAGCGAGGCTGGCTGGAATCAGGTTTCTGGGGTTTATTTATCTTCTATAATTGAAACTTTGTTGCCTTGAGTGGAGGCCTAGGCAGGCAACGAAGCCTCCTGTTTGCTTCAGCTCTGTGGCTTCTATAATTGAAACATTATTGCCTTGAGCAGAGGCCCAGCGGGCCTAGGCAGGCAGTTTCAGAAGCCTCCTGTTTGCTCTAGCTCCGTGGCTGCTGGCCGCCATCTTGGCTGGGTTAATTTGCATACAGCTGCTCTGATTGGCTGGTGGGCATGGCTTAGATATAACGGAGTGAGGGTCAATTTGCATATTACTCTTTTATTAGATTAGATTAGGGGCCCAGTGCACGAAGATTCGTGCACTGGGGGTGGGTCCCTCAGACCAACCTGCACCCTCTCTAATCTGGGAGCCCTCAGGGGACCCCTCTCCAATTTGGGAGTTTCTGTCTGTCTTTGCAATCATATGAGGAATTGTCTGAGACCCCCTAACCCAGTTTGGTTTGTTGCTCACAGAATAATAGAGGCTTTTTTTTTTCTTTGCTTCATTGGTGGAGATTTCCTGGAAGTTTTAGATATCTTCCCTTTAATTTTTCCTAGATGCTCTGATTTTACTTATGTCTCTCACTTTGCTTTCCCTCCATCCCCAACCACAACAGTAACTTGCTCCAGGCTTACTTTGCTCTAGTGTCTAGGAGATCCATCTGCCACCAGCACTACACTTCCCAGAATTCCTGGTGCTTCCCGCACTCTCAGTTTTTCCTTCCTGCTCTATCTCCATCCCACAGTCTTCCACTCTGCCACGTCCCCCCAAGCCTCCAGCTCTCTTGCTCTGCTCTCTGCCCAGTGGCTTGAGGGAGCGATTAAGGGATCCATATCCTCCCAAGCTGCCGGCTCTCCCGCTTCTGCTCTCCTCCAGGCGCCTGTGTATGTAAATTAACCTGCCATATTTGTTGGGCTAATTTGCATATTCACTCCTGATTGGCTGGTGAGTGTAGCAAAGGGATGGTCCATTTACATGTTTTTTTTTATTTTATAGGATTGTATAGGATTATATAGGATGCTCTAAGCTATATCAAATGTGATGCTGTGTATTAGTGATACAAAGGTAATCACTAATTACCTTTGTAAATTTATTTACAAAGGTAAATAAAACTTGGTCCCTGCTTCTATAGAGTTTATATTTAGATGAACATGTAAACAATTATGGCATAATGCAATAATGTGATAATGTGTAGAGTTCTATGAAATTTTTCATTCTATAATGAGGGAGGTTTTATAGTAGAGATAACATTTAGAACTCTTAAAAGACTTTTTATCTTGAAATAATTTTAGACTTACAAAAAAGTTGAAAAATGGAGAGTTCACTATACCCTTACCAATATTATTCAAACATTTACATTTTGCATACCCAAGATTAGAATGGATTTTGAAGAATGCCTAGAAATTTATCAAGTATCTCATGTAAAGAAAACATTTATGAATAAAACCACTGAGTTATAAAATACTATATTAATATCTAAATATTTTTGCAGAACTATTGTGCCAAGACTTTTTAATATATCACATAATCCTTAAAACAACTCATATGTATTTAAAACATTATATTTATCACCACTCCTATTTACATACTGAGGCAGTTGCCAATCTTCTGGTAGACAGCAGAGCTGGAATTTGACACTGATGTGTTCAGCTTTCGCACACACACTCTCCACCAGTACACTGTGATTAATGATCCAGAAATGGAGAACAGTCTATTGTATATACACATTAGGTTACGTTAGGGAAGGCTGTGGGGACAGTATCTGGCAGTGGAAAGGGGAAATAAGACCAGAAAGAGGATGTAAAGCCCTAAATAATGGAAGGGTACTGTGATAGGCAGAATTTTAAGCTAGTTCCCTAGATTCCTGTCCCTTGAGGGCCAGGCCAGAATAATCCCCTCTCCTTGAGTGACAGCAGAACCTGTGAATGTGAGTGCATATCAGTTCCATGATCCAGTTATGTATGTTATATGGCAATGGCAATGACAAAGGAATTCTGCAAACAGAATTGTGGTCCCTGGTGTACTCACACCACTCCATTGGTTTGGGCCTCAAATTCTCAAGCCATTTTCTGGACCTAATTACTCTTTTCCTGGCCTTGATTCCTGCTTCCACTCTTGGAACCCTGTCCCATACTGTAAGGATCTTACTCCGCTAGGTAATAACAGGCATTTTATGTGCAAATTAATACAATGAGTTTTGTGCATAGCTCTGAGACTCAATCACATGGCCTTAACTTATATTTGCATTGTATATTCTCACAACAGTGCTTTCACACAGAAGGCAAACTTCAATGGTGGGCACCAGGCATCCAGCGGGGGGCCTTGCAGGACCCTTGAATCAGCCTAGAAGAGCTCCAAGTAGCTGCACACACTTCTGGTTCATCAGCATGTGGGTCATAGAGTAGCGTGTGCAAATGTGCCGGCCTTTGATCATGCATAATACAACATTGCTGGTTAATCTGTGACCAGCAAAACACAAGACACGGTAAGCTGCCTCTGGTTTCCATTTCAAGTTTGATCACTTGGCTACACCTCAGTGACTGTTGTTGACAATATAGTTAAGTCTCATTTAAGATTAAAAAAGATCTGTTGTAGTAAAACTGATTATGTTGTAAAATTATTCCAATTAAAAGTACAGTTTCTTTGTTCACACAAAAATTTGGCTTTGAGAACTCAAGTTCCATTTGATTTTAGCACCATCCTCTGAGGATATTCAGATTCTTAAACCTATGCAGAGATGAATACTTTTTAAAATATATATATATATATTATTGGTATTTTTACAAAGAGGAAGGGAGAAGGATAGTTAGAAACATTGATGAGAGAGAAACATTGATCAGCTGCCTCCTGCACACCTCTTACTGGGGATGTGCCCGCAACCAAGGTACATGCCCTTGACCGGAATCAAACCTGGGACCCTTGAGTCTGCAGGCCGAAGCTCTATCCACTGAGCAAAACCGGGTAGGGCGAGATGAATACTTTTAAGGTTAGCTTAAAATAAAACATCATGTACCAAACGAACATGAAAGTAATCACATAATATGATATGAAATCAACTTCATTCTGTTTAACATAGGATAGGTGGGGAAAATTTGCCCCTGTTACCATTTGCAGACCAAGTTTTCTTATCATCCATTCATTCTTCCACTTATACATTAATTTAATGAAACATTCATTGAATACTTGCCATTGTCAGTTACTGAACATGACTCCAGGTAAATAATGATGAGCATGACATTGTTACTGTTTTTTATTTAAAAAAAAATAAAACAAAATATCTGTTTCAATTCTGACATATTCTATCACCAGCAGAAGCAAGTTTCCAAAGGAAGAAGGGACACAAAGAGCATGGCAGGGACAAACCCACTTCACTCCGCTGGATAGCAGGTCAGCTGAAGGGATTCCCAGACATTCTGCTTAACTGCCCCTGGGGCAATCTGTCACTCACGGACACAGTCTTGTCCCTTGTAAATTGGGGAGTGTTTTTTGTTTTTGTTTTGTTTTTAATTTTTTAAAAAAGTCCTCATCTGAGGATATTTTTCCATTGATCTTTAGAGAGAGTGGAAGAGAGAGGGAAATACGGAGGAAACATCAATGTGAGAGAGACACATTCACTGGTTGCCTCCTGCACATGCCCTGACCAGGGCCTGGGCCGGGGAAAAGCCTACAACCATGGTATGTGCCCTCGACTGGAATCGAACCCAAGACTCTTCAGTCCACAGGCTGATGCTTTGTCCACTGAGCCAATACACCTCTGACTGGAGCGTGTTTTTAAGTTAAAGTCAACAACCAAAAATTTTAATTAAATCAATGCAGACTGACGACCAAGGAATGGCAAATCATCCATTTGAAGTATAAAACAGGGTCTTGCATTCAAAAGCTTGATGGGAATTCAAGACTGACACAGAAAACAATGCAAGAATATTATAAAAATATATATACTAACATAATAATATGGAAATAATAGAGGTCCAAAATGTATTGTCTTCAAAAAAAAAAAATGATATAGATATCAGGAAGAACCAAATTATTACTAGTTGAAAAAATTAAAAAAAGCTTTGTAGGAGAAGATGTGACTTCAGGTGACTCAGAAATAATTGGTAGAAAAAAAGAGGACTTTGGTTTTTCTTATGCTATATCACCCTTTAACTTACGGTTTCATAATGGAATGATATTATTATTAGAAATGCAATTTTAATTTCCTTTTACTTTAATTGCAAAACAAAACTTCACTGATTAAATTCAAAAGCTACTGAGTGAGCCAGTTTCAAGCTAGACTGTGTAATTTTTTAAAAAGTTCACTGGAAAATCAAAATTAACCTACAGAAAACAATGAGACAAAAAAAAGCTACATAAGTGACTTAAAAAACAGAAGTAAATGTAGACACTTTCACTCAGAACAAATCAAGAAATCCACATCAAATAACCAGTTGTGAGCTATTATTTGTAGCATCATTTCATCACTGAGAAACCCCAAAGAGTAAATTATTAAAATCTTTTCTGGCCCTTTGAGTCAACACTGGTCTGTAATTATAATAAAGCTATTATTTTCTAATATCCTATGAAGTATTTTCATCAACATTATGTTACTTGATTCTCAAAAGAACCCTACGAATGTGATACTATTCTTTCCAGCAAATGCTGTCAGGGGAGTAGCAACCAGGTGCAAAATCGCTATTTTTCTCGCTGTACCAATGCTGGTGCTCCCTTCCCCTCCACAATTTCTCCTAGTCATTCTAGGAATCACATGTGCTCACAGATGCAATCCTCCCCTCGTCACTGCTGCTCTCTCCTGTTCTGACTGTTTAATGTGCTTCTAGACACTGCTAGAATCATCATCTGGGCTTTTGCAGCTAAGGTGCCAGCTGTGTTCCCAACGTAAACTGCCCTCCTCCCTCACTTGTCCTCTTCTCCTTAGTATGAGGTAAAGACTGGTTCACTCCACCAGATTCCCAGTCACACTGCTTCAACAGCACCTTGAGTAGGTATTCTTCATCCCCACGTTTGTTATATTATTACTAGTAGCTCGTTAGAGGAAGATTCCTGCAAGAATAGGGCTTCCTGAGCCAGAGCGAAGCAGAGAAGGGAGCGAAGTCGGCCTCAACTCCCGTCTCTGCTGCCTCGGCTCCCTCCTATTTCTACTGCCTCGGCTCCCGTTTCTGCCAACTCAATTTCCATCTCTGCCACCTCAGCTCCCTCCCTCCCCCCACTTCTCCCTCCCTTCTTCACTGTCTCTGCTGCCTTGGCTCCCTTTTGCAGCACTTGGCTTCCTTCTATGCTGTCTTTAGTCTTCGCTCTCCTGTGTATGCAAACTCACCGCCATATTGGCTGGGTTAATTTGAATACAGTCACTCTGATTGGCTGGTGGGTGTGGCTTAGGTGTCTTGGAGTGATGGTTAATTTGCATATTACTCTTTTATTAGAATAAATGAGACCTATCTTCAATATCTGAAGGACATGTGAGTAAAATTACTCTGTAACTTTCTGCACTGCTTTTTTTCACTGCAGTCTTCTCTCCCTACCATCCAGGCATGAGTCCCTGAGAGCTGGGTCAGCAGAAAATCTGGAGGTCATCCAGTCAGGCTGTTTTTACTGTTGTTCCTCCCCCTAGGCTGATACCCTCTCCTCTGCCTCAGATCCTGCTTTCACAGGATGAGCTCCACCCAGTGACAATCTTCGGAGCACTGAGGCAACAAACTCTCATCAGGTCTAACCGTCTCATTATCTGGACATGCGGAGACTCCTGTCTGATCCCCAGGCAACCTATGTTTAAGCTTAAGCCAAATGTGCTATTTGCTCTCTCCACAAGCCTTCTGGGCTGACCTGGAAACCATCAGCTTTAATCAGCCACAGTATTATTTTTGGGGCTCTCTTCCCAAATGCAAAACTCTGGGTCAAAATTTTAACTACAGCTTAAAACAAACAAACAAAAAAACCCCCCTATCCCACAACATTTTAGAAAAGATATGTGAAACCTTTATGATCCATCTTACTGCCTTAAGTTGAGAATAGAACTGTCACAGGAATCACAAAAATCTGAATCTCAGCATCTGAAGCCCTCACTCACTTGCTTGGTAGGAAGTGAGGTCTTAGACTCTTCCTCCCCAGTTATACCTTCCAGGGGACCCATGGGTTTCCTTGCCCGGGAATCTATGGCCCTTGCCCCCTTGGGCTCTGTTGCTCTGTCACTCTGCTGCCCTTGGGGTGCTAACAACCTCTTCCTGACCCCTGTAGTCAGGGCTGTGCTCTCCCTCTGCTCAGAAAGTTTCTGCTTCTCTCAAATAGCTCTCCACCTGCGAAACCACTGGGCTTCTGATGACAAAGTCATTCCTTCCCTCATGCCAAGAACCCTTCTCCTAGAGCGTAGGTAGGGCCCTCCCAGGAGTTTGAGAAAATATCTGTACACAGACTTTTGGTCCAGACTTATTCTCTCATGATACTTCCCTTTCCATTGTCCATTGTTCCTACCTACTATCCGGTATCCTTCAAAGACCCCACAGGTTCCTCTACATCCTAAATATATCTGAATCCCAATCTGATGCAGTTTCAAGCTCTTTGTTATAAGGCACTGGGCCACAGAGACAGCCTCTGGTCCTAGGTGCGGGAGCAACGCATGACTGTGGGGAACTCCGAGGACCTTCGGGGAGAGTGAAGAAACTCTGGGGCACAATCTGGCGGACAGCTGAGCTACCAGGGCACAAAGGAACGCAGGGGGATGGTACCGCCTAATGTCACAACCCAGAGGCCACAAATGTATCAGCATGGGCTGATTCCCATTTAAGAACTAACAGGAGTTATGATCCTTGTAAGTGATCAGATAGTGAAGTAAAACAGGCAGTGAAGGTCATTTACCTGATTAAAAACAATCAAGAAGAAGAAAGTGGGCCCAGAGTCGGTGTATACTATTTTCAGAAAGCCCCCTCTCCCAGAAGGGTCCATAAAGAATAAAACAAAACTTAAGCTCCAATATTCAGTACTTTGCTTTGTCAACTTGATTAAATGCTTGTAATTCAATTATAAGCTTTAAAGTTTGTCTTTTCTAATGCCCCCTAGAAATGATGCTATGAGGCAGAATAGTTGAGTCATGTGAAAATACAGGGTGGGGCAAAAGTAGGTTTTTAGTTGTTCCTATGGAAAATAATATAATTGTTAATAAATAATAAAACAAGAATAAACTGTTTTGTGCACTCACAATGTAAACCTACTTTTTGCCTCACCCTGTACCTATGCAATAAATCTTCAATTTTTAATCTCTTTTTATTTTAAAAATGATCTTATCTCTCCCTTTTTTTTAAATGGTCTTTTAGGTTTTTCAGTGGCTATTACTTTTAATCACAGTGTTAATTCTGCCATTTCTATATTTCTTCAGAATCATTTTAGATGGTTGTATTTGGCTTAGGATCACAGACTGACACCCTTGCTTTAAATCTTATACTCTGAATCCAGAAATAGAAAAGAGACAAATAAAAAACAAATCAATAGAAGGTGTTATCCTAAGGGCACAACTGGATACTAACCTGGGAAAAAATTCATTTATGTAAAGCTGATTTAGGATTTTAAAACATCAGATCTTGGTCATGGTTCTGGCCTTTAAAACATATTCTCTTTTGAAAAACAAAATCTTAATAAGAGAAACACTTTATTTTATATAGAATCTGACCTCAAAATAGAAATTGTTCATTTGTAGAAAATCTATTTAATATTTCATATGCAAATTAGTTACTCTTAATTTGACATAATTGGGGAAGATATTTTAAAATTATTTTTGTGCTTTGCATAAAAAGCAACCAAGCACAATGTGTTGTCAATCACTGGTAAACGTAAGAGCTATGCATTTCAAAACCAGACAAATCTTTCTGAATTCAGAGACTGAAACCTGCATTACAAGATCTTCAAATTCTTTCACGTCCTCTATATTTGCACTTTAAACAATAAGACAACTGAACTAATTAAACCGAGAGGTAGAAAGGTCAAACAGCAAAGAAATGAAACAGTGCAATAATTACTTATTATCAAGATAACCAGAGTTCTGTAACAAAACATATACTACACATACACACATCCTTCTTTACCTCATTGCTCATTTACAATACCATTCTATCTGTCTACACTTTTTAGTCCTCGTGGCGCATCATCTGCATCATCTTGTCTCACTCTTGCCTCCAGATCCACTCTCCACCCTTCTGCACGTGCTCTTGGCTCCAAAGCTGACCTTTTAGATCGCATCTGCCAACTCCCTTACACTTTGCCTTATGGTTGGTTCAGCTGAAGGAGTTTTCTAGGCAGAAGATCAAAGGAAAGTGAGGCCAGGATATTTATCACCACAACTTCCTCTCTGCCAGGTGCCTCGACCACAAGCCACTGTTCCTGCCACGTGGTCCTCCTGATTAAGCTCCCCTGTCAGGTTCCAGGGAGCCCTGCTTCCCTTGTTCCTTCAGGCCTGGGGATGTCGGTCACCTGTCAGGACCCTGTCTATTCCAGGACCCTTTCTGAGCTGCCTTCTTCTATTGGTTTCTGGAAAATGCTCTGTCCTCATCCCGTCCTACCACCCTGACGAGTCTTTTATGGGCATTGCTTTCACAGGGCTCTGGCAACCTGAATTTCCCTTTGTAACAATGCTGTGTATCAATGCTGAACTTTTGCCTCATTAAAGGACATGGGTAAAATACAGAAAAGTGTGGTTTAGCTATAATCCCACCATTCATGCACATCACTCTAGGATTATCTTTTTTCTTTAAAAAGTAAATTTGGCTCAGAGGTTAGAGTGTCAGCTCACACACCTAAGGGTCATAGGTTTGATTCCCAGTCAAGGGCATGTACCTGGGTTTCAGGTTCGACCCCTGGCCCCAGTTGGGGCGCATGTGAGAGGCAACTAATCGATGTGACTCTCACAATGATGCTTCTCTCTCTCTCCACTCTCCACCCCTCCTCTCCACTCTCTCTAAAAATCAATGAAAAAAATAATAATAAATCCTCTGGTGAGGATTAACCAAAACCAAAAATTAAAAATAAAAAGGCAGTTACAAATCACTCTTTAAAAAGTCACAGGTGACACATTCACCACAACCAGTACAACAACGTAAATATAAACGAAGAAAAAAGTGAGTGCTCTTCCCAGTGCTTCTGGAGCCCTAACCTCAGCCCCCACCTTCTCACTGCCTTGGCCCTAAATACAGCATTGAACAGCCTGGCCAGTCTTCTCTATAGCTGTCTCCATGGTGTTCAAACCCACACCAAAATATACGCTCATACATGGAGAAGGTGATACGCTCTCTACAAAAACTAAGAGCCTGTTACTTTGCAACTTACTAGGTGTATATCGAGTTCACTACCTTGAACAGCCTCATAATATTACAGGGTATAGATATACTATAATTTATCTAACCATTTCTCTACTGATGAAAATTCAAAAAATTTTCAGCTGTCTCTGGTACTACAAACAATGCTGCAATAAATGCCCTTATGCACACATTCTTATTAGTGCATCTATTTATGTAAGCTAAATTCCTAAAAGTAGGGTTGCTAGGTCAAAGTTACATATAGTTTCAATTACTTAAGTATCTTCACTTACTTTCTTGAAAACATATAGCAATGTAAGTCCTGTCAATTTAATTCTTTGCTTTATATGGGTATCATATGGTATATGCAATTTTGGATGATATTTTCTTTCTTAGCATTAATTACAAATAATTTTCTATATGTTTTTTTGCAATAATCTTTTTCTATACTTTCTGTAATAATCTTAACATCTGTCCATTAATGTTGTAAAGCTTCTTTAAAATTTTATTGGCATTGCATCACACCTCAATATTACATCTACTCCCCTATAATATATATGCAGAGAAGAATCAAAGGTTTGACAGTCGCATTAGACATAATAAAATCTATCACACATATGCCTCTCAACCCTCAATCAGTTGACTTAACTACATCTTTTCATGGGCACAAGAATTGGACAAGTGAGTCACAATATCAAGAAGAACTATGCCTGGGGCATATGCTTCCCTGGTGATTTCAATCAAAGGAAAAGATCACGAGATGGCTGAGGAGCACACTGAAGCACTGGGCACTTCCTGGGGATGGGGAGCCAAGTTCCATGTGACTCTGCTGGCTTTAAAAAGGTCTACTGAAGATCAAAGGTAAAAGAAACCATCCAAACAGAAAAGAATTCAGCCCCACAGCCGCTGCTATGCAGGCTCCCACAGCTAGAGTCCCTCAAGGTTTGAGAAAATGCCACATTCCACAAAGGCTGGGAACATTCTACAGCAGTTTCCATCCCAAAATAAAAGACTCTAAAAACCAATTCCAAGGTGGGGGAGAGAGAGAGAGGAGAAATCTGGCCACTGTTCATTGTTAGTATATTCTCTATTTGATCATATCACCACCAGTCAAGAAATCCCTGTGTGTACCCCTTGGAATGAAGAGTTAGGAAAATTACAAAGCTAGCAAGACATGGACCAATAGGCTCTGTGATACCTCTGTGGTATCGCCTCTGTGGATGGTGATGTTGGTTTTAACGGCTTGGTCCTGTGAGGAGAAGTAGATTTCACTCTTTCCTGGGCATTACTACTTGTCCATAACACTTAAGAATCTTCCAACTGGAAACGGGTTTGATTACTTTTGCCAGGCTTAATCTCCTACTAAAGCAGTTAATGGGCGCTTTCAATAATGCTAATCACATCACTTCAATAAAATACCTACATATTATTTCCACAGGAAATAAATGTCCACAGACCATAAACTCAACCTGGTAACAGCTGACATGGGAGAAAGGGGGAGGTGGATGCAGATAAAGGCACACTGTGCAGGGACAGTAAATGAATTACAGACCCCTCCTCTGGGTTGCGGGGACTGCCTGAGGCAGCTGCTGGGATGAGGCAGGAGGAAAGATAAAGTTAAAAAGGCAGCTGGAAGCAGGAAAGTCCCCTTGTCTGGACCCACCAGCTGCAGGAAGTCACTGAGGGATCCATCCAGAATATGAAGAGGACACAAGGCTGCAGAAAAGGGGAAATAAAGGGAGGGAAGGGGACAAGAACATGGGATAGAGATCAAAGAAACTTTCTAGAGAACTCCCTCCCTTAATAGTTTTGAAAGGAGGGCCAAAATAAGAGCTAAAATTTGGATGTCCTGGCGGAAGATCCCAGCAAAAGGGAAGTTATCCAGGCCAGAAAAAATGGTCCTTCTGCACCCCTGTTCTCCTTTCCCTCGCCAACTCCTTTCATAAAGTTGGAAGCACTGGGGGTGTCCCTGACAAGGAATCGCTGTGATTCTAATGACTGACTCAAGATCCCAACGGAAGACCTGAGACCAAAGTAAAGGGGATGGTTCTGCGCGATTGTATGAAGAAGCCAAGGAAGGAAGTGATCATCTGTTGAACTTGCCCCTCAGTGGGCTCATGGCCAGTCACCCAGAACGTCCTCTGGGTGCCCACCTTGACCCATGCACGGCAGAGCTTTTGTTAATATCTCTTCTATAGGAAAAGAACAACAAAATAAAAAGATAATCCTGTCAGGGGGAGAGGCTTAGGGATGCTCAATGTAATTACACTTTCTGGATGAGGAGCACACAGAATCCTAGAATTTGGTGATTTCTAAAAAGAACCTTCAGAGTGAAGCTAGCCATTCTGCACTCACGTCTCCCAGGCTCTCTCACCTATCAGTTGTAGAGAGCTTCCGTTCCAAGCATTTCACAGTATGTATGCATAGGGAGAAAGAATTTTCTTCACTAGGATTTCAGGATACATGCTTATAAAACCTACAATTCTATGGCTTTCTTGATGACACAGACTGGTTATATTATGAAAGAAGCAAGTGTTGTCAAACTAAGATCAATGTATTGTAAACACTGGATGAAACCATTTACCACATTGTTTTAAGAGCCAGCCCCGATGATTTAGAAACATTTACAAAAATGTCAAGAATTCAAAATAGTCACAAAGCTTTTGAAGTTCTTCTTTCCTACATAGATATTTTTATCTCAAAAAATTGCCGTATTTGCTCTAACCTGTGACCATATATCATGTTACAAACTATTCCCTAGACAAAGCACCGACCATATGCTGCCACAGCACCGCTGAAAGAGAACCTGTCACTCGCACGATGGCACACGAGACCCTGCGCATCTGGCCACACTGGCCTGGAAACTGTAATGAGTACAGGAGTGGCGCTTCCTCCGCCCTGCTGTTTGTGGTCTTACTGGACCCCCTTACAGGAGCCCCAAATTATGTTCATGTAAAATTTTAAATCACATTAAGCGTATGAGCCAGATTGTCTCTGTAGCTCCTTTTGCATAAGAAATGATGTTGCACCAGGAGTGGTAGGAACCCATAAATAAGTTATAACTTCAGAGCAAACATTGCTTTGTGCTCCTTTAGAAAATTAAAAAAAAAAAAACAACAGAGAAATTTTTTAAAAATCTGAATTAAGTCTCTTCAAATTAAACTGAATTCATCACTCCTCTGGTAAAAACAAAAACAGTTTTTGTCATAAAATAATGATGTTACAAAGGTGATTACTAAAAAGAAAAACAAACAACAAAAACCTCTAACAGCAGACACAGCGCGCGTTTGCTCTTCTCCTCGGAGAATCCCCACAAACTCAAGCCACTCAGCAGTGCCGCCAGCGAAATCCAGGCCAAGGGGCCAATTACCCAGGGTTTGCATCAAAGGCAGCGACCAGTTGCTACTTCTCCCTGCTTGTCTGCTCCTGCCCCTTTGAGAGTCCTGCGGCAAGCAACCATGGAGGCAGCCTTAGCGTGTGCCCACCAAGATAAATTAGAATGAAGACATTTACGAAGTATTGCTTCTGGAAGCAACTACAACCCTGACTCCGTAAGAAAACACCATCCTCACAATCTCTACACTTCCCTATACCACTCCCAGTTTTCTTGCTACAAGGAGAATTGACTAACAGGCCCAGGAATATTGGTTCATTGTTCACTAACCTGTCCCTGAATAGCACAAGCAGTTTGTGAATCACACTCCCCCCCACCAAAAAAAAAAAAAGTACGACGTAAAGCATCTTAAACAGGGACTAACCTGGAGGTGACTGGTGCTGAGGCTGAGCTGTGATCCTCCCGGGCCCCAAGATCTTTTCCAAAGGTTCCCCAGGCACCAACCGAGGTTGGTCCGCTCTGAGGAAGGCGGAGCTGGCTCCTTTGGTCTCCGTGACCTTCGCAGAGGATGATGCCTCCAAGGTGTCAGCAGAGGTAGACCCAGAGAAGGTGCCACTCTTTCTACCAGGAGAGTCATCAAGAGCGGCTTCCCTCTCATCAGGCAGCCGGAGGAGCCTGTGATGCTGCGGAGGGCTGGGGAGTCTTGGAGATAGAGACGAGGGAACAGGTGACATCCGTGTTTGTGTGCCAGACTGAGAGGATGAATTATTAAATACCATGCCCAGAGCTGGGGGGGGCGGCCTCTCCTCACCACCTCCGCCCTGTGAGGAGTCGGGGCCAGCACTGTGGGGCAGATCCAGAAACAAGGTCTTGTGGCCGCTCAGAGACCGCCCAGCTCTCCTCTTGCTTTCAGTGTCTGGGAGGGTGCGGGGGGCCGCCCTGCTGAGGGGGAAGCCCAGCCTCTTGCCCTCAGTGGCTTCAACTAACTTCTCACTCTCTATCACCTTCAGCAGGACCTTGTTCACAGCCCCCTCGGTGCTGGCTGGAGGACATTCCCTGGCCCATGACTGCCATGACCCGTCCCCGAGCTGCTCCTGGCCCTGCTGCTTGGCGCCAGGAGCCCCAGCCTTGGCTGCTGGGTGGGTGAGCAAGTCTGCGCTGGGAATGAACTCAACTTGGGTTGCTGGGCGAACAGCAAGCCTTCCTTCGCCCTCAGGATGCATCTGAACTACTCTCTGCACCTGAGCAGACAGGTCCTGGACTCGGGCCACCACTTGGGAAACAGGTTTCTTCCTGTGAGTCCGCTCAGCACACTTCTCCCTCCGGCCCCTCTCTGTGGGTGGATGCTTCTCGGGGTGCTTGTGACTTCCAGAGAAACCAGTCTGCTGACGCGCCAGCCTGTGAGGCGCCCTCGGGAGCCCCCCAGCACCACCATCCCCTGGCTCCGTGGAGCTGCAGTCAGGGGGCGATCCTCCTCTTCCAAGCTCAGCATCCTCAGAAGCGAGCCCGATGCTCCCAAAGCCAGGGTCAGGGTCCAGCGGCCTGGCGATCTCCAGGGGGCAGCTTTCTCTCCTCTGCAGGGAAGAGGAAGGGGCCCTGTGTGGGAGCAAGCTGCCCCTCTCTTCTAGAAGCCCACGATCAGGCCTCTCTCGAGAAAGAGGAAGGGAGCTGCTGGAACAGATAGGGTCCCTCCCCATCCGAGGAGCTGATTCCTGGCCCCCGGGCCCTTTTCTTCTTATCCTCTTCTGTGGCAGCGCCTCCACACTGTCTCTCCCTCCCCCAAACCTCCGGGGCTTTTTGCTCCTCTGGGCGCTCCTCTTACTGAGACAGCCCACGATGGGTTCTCCCTGCAAGTCGCCAGCATTCCGGAAACAGTCGTCCTCAGGGGCCAGGCTCACGGACAGCTCCGGAAGCTTCCCCTCCTGGTTCCCCATCGTGATCCCCAGGATGTGGTCTGAACTTAGGAGATTGGCCAGCAGTCTCTCCCTCTCTGCTGTGAGTTTGTACAGCTCCGTTAGAATGTCCTTCGTGGGAGTCTGCTTGAAAAATATGTCCCCTGGATGTTCATCCGGCGGCAGACTGAGGCTGATGATGTCTGACCCTTCCCTGACTTGGTAGCAGCTCTGGAACGCCGTATTGGATCTGTCTAGAGTTACAGTGCCCTTGTATGAAAATCCTCGGACTTCCCCCCGTGGAAGATAGAAGCTGATGTAGCAGAGTTCAGTAATGGGCTTACGCAATTGGAGGGAGCAATGAGTGCCTTCCATTATGCCTGCCTAATTATTCATGCCTCAGAGATGCTGGTCTGTGGTCAGGCTTCCCAGGCTCCAATGCTGGGGCATGTGATGGTGGCTACGCAGAGAGAGCAGCTGACCGTCATCTCCAGCAGTGAGACTGCCTGAGGAACGGGAAGAAAGTAGCTTGTCTAACAGAGTGGATAAATCACACACCAACATAAACCAAAGCATCCCCATGACTTAGCCTTCCTCTCTGGCTGACAACCAATCCAGCCATCAGCCAGGAGGCTGACTGAACCGCTTCTCCACTCCCACCCGTTCCTGGACCAGCAGAGCTTCTCTACAGCTGAGAGATAGGAGAGTGCTCTACTGTCGCCCCAAGGAAAAAGTTCCTCCCCCCCACGTGGGAACTCACTATATACCTTAGAGGTCTCTCAACTTCACTAGGCTTCAGTTTATGTTCTTCTATAAAATAGAACTAATGTATCTCCCAGAAATCCTGAGGTAAGAAGACTTTGAGATCCTTAGAAAACAGAGGCATTTTAATAACATGTGTTTGGAATATCACTTTGCAAAAATAAGTCAAGGCTTTTTACTCTCCAAAAAGCACCCTCTAAGATTTGACATTATCTATTTAACTTAAAGTAGAATGGGGGAAAGGTACTCAGCCACAAATTTGGATTCTCTTCTAAACACAATTTATATTTTGCCAAAAGAACTAAAAGTGAAAAATTTAAAGTTTAAAATTTAAATAAGTGATTTGGTAGTTTGAATCAATTTTTTCCCATACTTTTTGTCCACTAAAGGCCAAATGGAATAAAGAAAAAGCAAAAATCTGAAAGCTAATGCTAGCCCTATATGGATTTTCAAATGTCTTCACCATCGAAGTGCCTAAAATATCACATAATCAGTAAAGGTGGCTGCTCCCTCCTGTAATTTGAGGTATCCCAGGAATATCTCTGTGGATAACATCTTTACACACAAGCATGGAGCTTAGAATTCTGTAGTTCTGCACTTCATCTCTTCTTTTAAGGCTTCCATACTTAGAGGAAATCTCCTTGGAAGGGAAACACAACAATCATTTATTAATCATTGATATCTTCAGTGAATGATTTTTCTCAGAGATTTTCTAACTGATTCTAAAGAGTAAAAAGTTATACAAAGGTACATTTTAAGTGGAGGAAGAGTAAAAGGAGGAAGAGTTTTATAACTGAAACTACTCAAAGAAGAGTGATAAAAATGAAGGTTAAAAGGAATGCAGACATCTGACCAACCAGAAGTGCCACATGGGCTTAGAGTACTCTTGGAAAAAGAATTGGAACAACATTTTTAAAGTACTGAAAGAAAAAACCTGTTATCCCAGAATTTTATATCAAATAAAAATATTCTTTAATAATCAGGATGAAATAAAGGCATTCTCAGATAAAGGAAAAGTAAGAAAATTAGCTGTAAGCAGACTTGCTCTAAACAAATTTCTAAAAAAAGCTCTTCAGACAATGAAAATGTTACAGGAAATGATGAAGGAAAAACAAAGGAAATGATAACTATCTATCTAATAAAATATTACTCCTTTCTTGAGTTTTTGAAAAGATGTTTTCGGAGGAGAACCAAGATGGCGGCATAGGTAAATGCAGGTACTCACTGCCTCCCACAATCACATCAAAATTAAAACTAAAATACAAACAATTTTCATCCAGAACCTCCTGGCAGTCATACCTGAGTCCCCATCAACCTAGAGCACACTGTTGGCTTCTTCCTGGTGATTCCCTGAGACCTCGCCCAACCCAATTTTCAGCCGTACCCAAGCTGTTTGCAACAGTTTTCCTACATGAATGATCTGTCCTGGGTCAGGCTTCAGACTTTGCTAAAATATCTCAAACAAGCTTCAGCTGGTGTCAGCATGCCCCAAACACATCAATAAAAGGCCCGAGATCCAGCACCAGCACCAGCCTGCCTTACTCACAGATGGCACTTCCAAACTAGATACAAATAGGAGGCATCTGCAGATATCTCTGTAGCTCCTGCCAGGTGGCTCAGGCAGTGGCTGACTTTGTATCTCCCTGTAGAATCTAGAGCCTGGGCACCCAGTGAACAGCTTCACACCATACCAGATTATAACGCTACACATCCATCATAAGTGACACACTCAAGGGGCAGATTCAGTGAGCACAAAAGCCCCACTGAAGTAAGTCCTGCTCCATAGGAGTGTCTCCTGCACAGAAGCTCTCCCACTGGTCCTCACAGCCAATTGGCCTGGAGGTCAATTCCTCCCAGTGACACCAATAGCAACAAGACTATGCACAAAGCCCACACAGGGGTGCACCTAGAATGCTCAGCTCAGGTGACTGGGGAGGTTAATTACTGGGGACACCTACTAAGGCCATTCTACCAATTCCAGGAGACATAACAGTTCTACATAAAAACAAACACAGGGAAGCAGACAAAATGTTAAGACAAATAAACATGTCACAAATGAAAGAAATGGAAGAAAGCAAACTACTGGATACAGAGTTCAAAACTATGGTTATAAGGTACTTAAGGGTCTTAATGAGAGCTTCAAGGGACTTAATGAGACTTTCAAGGATCTTGGTGAGAATGTCAAAGACATGGAAAATGAACAGTCAGAAATTAAGCATACACTAACTGAAATAAAGAATTATTTACAAGGATCCAATAGTAGAGTAGAGGAATCTGAGAATCAAATCATTGATTTGAAATATGAGGAAGCAAAAAACACCCAATCAGTAAAGCAAAAAGAAAAAAGAATCCAAAAATATGAAGGTATTATAAGGAGCCTCTGGGACAACTTCAAGCATACCAACATCACATTATGGAGATGCCAGAAGGAGAAGAGAGAAAGCATATATTTAAAACCTACTTGAATAAATAACAACAGAAAACTTTCCCTACCTGGTGAAAAAAAAAAAAAATAGACTTACAAGTCCAGGGAGTGAAGAGAGTCCCAAACAAAAGAAACCCAAAAAGACCCACACCAAGACACATCATAATTAAAATGCCAAGGGTTAAAGACAACAAGAGAATCTTAAAAGCATCAAGAAAAAAGCAGTTATTTACCTACAAGGGACTGCCTATATGACTGTCAGCTGATTTCTCAACAGAAACTTTGCAGGCCAAAAGGGAGTGGCAAGAAATATTCAAAATGATGAATAGCAAGGACCTATAACCAAGATTACTCTACTATCATTTAGAAAAGCTATCATTTAGAATTGAAGATCAGAAGATCAGAAGATCAAAGAGCTTCACAGACAAGAAAAAGCTAAAGGAGTTCATCACCATTAAACCAGTATTACATGAAATGTTGAATGCTATTCTTTTTTTAAAAATACACACACACACATATGTGTATGTGTGTGTGTGTATGTCCATAGGTAATGCATATAAGCATATAATATCTTTGGTTAATCTCTTCCCTCTCCCACACCCCTCTTCGCTCTGAGAATCATTCGCTCTGTTCCATTTCCATGCCTCTGATTTTATTGTATTCACCAGTTTATTCTGTTCATTAGATTTCTTATTTGTTTATTTTGATTTTTATATTCAATTGTTCATAGATATGTATTTATCACCATCTTATTGTTCATACTAGGGGCCCAGTGCACAAAAATTTGGGCACTCAGGGGGTGGGGGTCCCTCAGCCCGGCCTGTGCCCTCTTTCAGTCTGGGACACCTCGGGGGGGATGTCCACCTGCTGGCATGCCTGGCAAGCCTGGGTGAGGGGCTGAGAGCCATTTTCAGGCTGCCTACAGCCCCTTCAGGGTCTGTGCACTGGAGGGTGGGAGGGCTGGTGAGCGCAGGCCTGGACGTTTCCCACGTTTCCCTGGACGATTGCACACGCCTGGTGGGCCCACACCGCTGAGGGGACACACCTGGCACAGAGTTGGGTGGCAAGCCAGGGACGGACACTGGTGCAGAATCCCTCGGTGGGGCTCTGCTGCTGAGCAAACACACCTGGGGTGGAGCTGGGCAGTGAACTGGTTTCGGATCCTCCGCACTGTGCAGCAGACGCTCCCGCACGCCCTGTGGAGGCCCCTGGGGGGCGGATGAAGGTAGCGGACCCTGGACGGGTGTTCCTGGACACCCTGCGGAGGCCCCCAGGGCAGAGCCAGGCAGTGGACCCAGGACAGGCGTTCCTGGATGTCCCGCAGAGGCCCCCGGGGGGCAAAGCCAGGCAGCAGACCCAGGACGGCTGCTCCTGCACACCCTGAAGAGGCCCCGTGCTCCTGCATGCCCCGGGGAGGCTCCCAGGGGGTGGAGCCAGGCAGTGGACCTGGGACAGGTGCTCCTGGATACTCCTCGGAGGCTCTCGGGGGCAGAGCTAGGCAGCAGACCCAGGACAGCTGCTCCTGGATGCCCCGAGGAGGCCCCAGGCCAGAACCCCCCTCCCACTGAGCTGATACACCTGGCACAGCTATGCCGGCCGGCCATGGAAGCTCTCAGTGCAGAGCCACCCTGCCAGCCTCCATCTTGGCTGGGTTAATTTGCATACAGCCACTCTGATTGGCTGGTGGGCGTGGCTGTGAGCAGAGGCTCAGCCAGCCTAGGCAGGCAGTTGCAACAGAAGCCTTTGGTTTGCTCTAGCTCCATGGCTGTTGGCCTCCATCTTGGCTGGGTTAATTTGCATACAGCCGCTCTG